>APFE030253752.1:0-13505 GCA_000404065.3 Pinus taeda | reverse complement strand
AAAAAGATCTCAATGAGAGGTAGCAGAAATGGGTTATAAAAATTTAGGACTATGATTTCAACATCGAGTATGTAAAGGGGAATAAGAATGTGGTGGCTAGTGCTCTTTCTAGGATGTCAATAACTTACCCTCTCATGGAAATAAAGAGTGATTGTAGGGAACTTTTACTAGTAGAATACTCAAAAATAAATTTGAATGTGAGCTAATGGATGAGATAATTCAGGATGATAGATATCGGGTTGTCAATGATCTTATTTATTACAAGGGAAGGATATTCTTTCACAACTCAAGGAGAAGATCATGAGAGCCATGCATGTCTCACCCTAGCCAAACACTAGGATTTTTTCAAAATATACAGGTAGGCACGAGAGCGGTATGCATGGAAGGGCCTCAAGGGGAACATTTGGAGACATGTAGTTGAGTGTGCCATCTTCCAATAATAATAAAAAAAAAATCGAACAAGAATATTATAGCCTCTTCCAATTCCAAATCAGAAGTGGCAAAGCATCTCTATCGATTTCATTACAAGGCTTCCAAAGGTGCAAGTGAAGGATTACATCTTTATGGTGGTGGATAGAATAACAAATTTTTCCCATTTCACAGCCATGTATTCCAACTATTCAACAACACAATTTAAAGAGATGTTATTTTTGTAGGTCTTTAGATTTCACGGGATTCCTAAACACATTTTAAAGACCAAGAAAAAATATTTCTTAGTGCATTTTGGAAGGAACTCTTTAGATCATTTAATATGGATTTAATCCTAACCACTAGTTATCGCCCATAAAAATATGGGAAAATGGAATTTTTTGACAAATGGGTGGAAGGATACTAAAGGAATTATGTGGTAGCATAGAAGAAGACTTGGATTAGGTGGTTTTACTTGGGAAAAGCACCACCCACCATATGTCTCTCAAGATGGCTCCATTCAAGGAATTTTATGGATACAATTCTCACACATTCTTAGAGATGGCTCTAGGAGACAATAGGGAACCCATGGCCAAGGATTGGTTGCAAGAGAGTTAGGATATTCTTATACACCTCAAGTAAAATGCACATGTAGCTTATAATCAACAGAAGTTGTACATGGTTCAACAAAAGGTGGAGTGCAGTTTACAGGAGGGTGATGTTGTTTTCCTAAGGCTTTATCCATAGAATAAATCCTCCTTGAAGAAGAGAAATTAAAAAAAATTAAAGCCACTGTTCAATGGGACCTACAAGATGCTTAGGAAAATTGGGGACATTTCTTATGAGTTAGAGTTGAAGAAGATAGCACAATCCACAATGTTTTCCATGTATCTTGCCTAAAAAAGGTACTTGGCTAGAAAATCAAGGCCACAATAGAGCTACCACTACTAGACAAGGAAGGAAAATTAACTCTCATTCCAGAGGAGGTCTTGGACACTAGGGAGAATAAGTTAAGTAGTAGGGTCATCTGTGAAATTTTGGTTCAATAGAAAGGGTTTCAAATAAGGGATGCTACATGGGAAGGAGAGGAGGTGTTTTATTTGGTTTAGGACAAACAAACTCAGGAATGGAGGACTGTAATGTCCCTTTCTAATCCTTGGAAGAAAAATGGAGTTGTCTCATAACTTATCTAGATCGGGCCATTGACAAAAAAGATTGGGGTCACCATAATAAAATAAATAATATATAAATAAAATGGGCGGTAAAATGTCACTTCAGGAAAATAAAATGACCCATGGCATTACCCATGGTTTTGAGAGGAGGAAATTATTATTAAAAAGGAGAAGGATATTGAAGGAGGATATGTGAAGAATTATTGGTGAATTTGTTAAGGAGCTCTACTAGCTTGTTGAGGCTTGTAGAAACCCTTGTTTGGTTCCTAGATTCCATGTTGAAATACACAACCTAGTTGGTGGCATTAATTTCTATGGTTGAAAAGCCACCCTAACCAATTATGTCATTTACATATTGATCCTATAGAGGAAAAATTGGTAGCATTAACAGTGGGTTTTTATCGACATCGAGAAGACCAATTTTTAGGAGGTTGATTGCTACCAGTCGAGGTACATTTTTGAGGGTCAAGATTTTACCCATAAAGGAGGTCAATTTATTATTTCTCAGGGACTAAATCAAATCTTGTGTTGTGGTTGATTTGAAGGAAAAACAAGTGTATTATAAGGGTCACATTATTATCTATCAAGTTGTCGAATTTATTGCATAAACAATGGGTTTAATTCATCGATTTTCCAGGAGGTTGAGTTTATTGATTAATAGGGGTTGAGTTCATCTAGTTTTTGGGTTGTGTCACCATTTCCATAAGAAAAATTGAATAGTGGGAAAGGGGCAAATTATTTTAATGGAAGAAGCCAAAATTATCAATATTAAGTTACTAATGTTTTGATGGTGAGATATTTGTAGGAGGACAAATTTTAATCACTTGATGAAGATAAATTTATGGTTCTATTAGAGGTTGAATTAGCATATTTATTGGGGATGAATTATGAGTTCTAAGTGGAGTGAAAGTTATTAACCAAGGGAGGAATATTTGTATTCTTCCATATATGCCTTCACATTAGCTGATGAGCTAAGATTTTGGGTTGAATTGCTTGATGAAGAAGGTCATATTGATTAGCCAAAAATTCTAAGTGAAAGGACTGAATTGACAAAATAATTATGGCAATAATTTTTGAAGTATTCCTACCAAGTTCTATTTGAAAAAAATTGTAAAATTCCTCCAAATATTTCCATTCAATAAAAAAATGTTGAAGCTACAACATTTCATTTATGGTTCAATAAGTTTTATTCAATTGGTGGCGATTTCCATTGCAAAAATTTTATGGGTTTTTTGAAATAAAATTTCATGCCCTAAATTTTTGAAGATAATTCTTGATAAATAATAATAAGTGTTATTACATTCTAGGTAGCATTGTGTACCAATATATCATCCAAATAAACAATAAAAAAATGAATTTAGGAAATGGAGTAGTATTCCATTCATTAAATTCATGAATCTAGTTGGTGCATAAACCAAATAGCATGACTAACCACAAATACAAACATTGTCCGATTTTGAAGGTAGTTTTATAGGTATTTTTTTCCTTGACATAAACTTGAATTTTAATTCCATATCGACAAAGTATTATTATTGTTGTAACTAACCCGATAGATCATCTATCCTTCTTAAGGGGTACCTTTTCTTAAGTGATATTTTGTTCAACACCAATCAATGTAGATTCACCATGTCCCATCATTCTTACACACAATTATGATGGGTGACCGACATGGCGAGGTACTTGGTTGAATGGAACCATGCTTTAATAGCTATTACAACTTCTTTTTCACCTCATTAGCTTCTATTACAAATTTCTTGTACAACCCAATGTCTAGCAATGAAGGGTCTAGCAATAGCTGGATCTCATGCTCCATTTCCCTCTTGGGTGCTATCTTTTTAGGCTCCAAGAACAATCCATTGTATGCTTCTAGCAACTCTTCCAATTACTCTATATATTCCCTAGTGCAACCCTCTAGGGAATACTTTTCTCTCATTGAATCTTCTATCGATTGGTTTTCTCTTGAAAATAACCTAATATACTCCTTGCTAGTACTAATTAAATTCTTAGCTTGGTTGACACTTAACAATGAAATTTTGGACATTACCTTGTGCACTTTAATGGTGAATGATTTCTCATCCTTAACAAGGCATTATTGGTTGGCTCTCTACATGAATATTGCATCCCATGTGTACATATAGGGACTTTCCAACACCACTATTCATACATTTAGTGGAACTAAATCTAGTTCTACTTCATCAATAAAAGTGGCACTAATAGCACATTAGATTTTGCATTTTTTTGCTTACCTTTATTTATGCATTCTTATTTACCCATCCTAATGGATATAAACTTGGATGGTCATGGACCTCCAATCCAAACTTTTGTGACCAACTTTGTTGCAACAAAATTCTCTTGTGATCTTGAGTCAAACATATCATCAATTTTCATCTTCTTGACTTGTATCTTTATGTGGAAGAGTTTGGTCATCTCCTTCTCTTCCTATTGCTAACGGATATTTGGATTCATCCCATGTTGGACCAATGTGTAGAAAATGTTTTCATCCCTACCCAAGCTATAAGCCACCTGGTTACTCAAATATGTGGCCATGTAATTTTTCTTCTTCCCATCCTTTTTGGATTCTATGGGTTGATTTTTAAATGTAGTTTCCAACATGTCTCTTCTATATGTACATAAACGTTACACTGGTTGTAGTTATTTTTATAATCTTTGCACTGATGTTTTATGGCTATTGTCCATCTATCCTTGCCCCCTTTCTATTTATTCTTCCTTTTTAGTGTTCCTTCTTTTTCAACCCACTTGAATTCTCTTTCTTCTAACCTATGTTTTTAAGGTTTTGTGAATGTCCACAATCCTCAACAACCATTATATGTTTGAGTAACATAACATGCTTCAGCATATGGCTATGTAGACCCCATAGGTATTGGAGGATTATGTTTGGGTTCCTGGGAGAGATACCCAACATAATTTCCATATCCTTGAATTATGTGGTGTACTAATATACACTCTATCCATGTCTTTGTCTAAAGTAATTTGATGAGATCCACTAGTCCTCTACATACCCAATAAGGTAGAACTAGAAATTTATGAGACCTTTGAAATCTTCCCACCTAGTCATTGGAGGACCCACCCCTCCATCCGTAGGGTTTCCATATGGCTTTCAACTAGGTCAAGGCATGGCCTTCTCATTTCAATTTTGTGAAAGAAATTTTGTGTTCTTCTTCTATGTGATTATTGCTAAAAAAACCTATAACTACTACAACTACTGATTTAATTCAAAGCATAAATCTCATCTTGAATATGGATTGTGAATGGTTTATCAAACTCAAACAAGGTCATTCCTTCTTAGTTTCTCTTATCTTCCTTCTCTCGTTCTTCTCGATTCCAAAATTTCCCTTCTAATTTGACCTTCAAGTTGGAACCTCCATTTTCTCTAATTCTAAGCATATTTTCTAGACCCTCCATTAGAAGGTTCATATTACAACCTATATTTTTGACCTACCCTTCCATCCTTGTGAATCTCTTCTCCATCAAATCTTGAACGTTACTAATAGATTTTTCAATCATTGTTAGGGTTTGATGAATTTCATATTAATTGATCTAGATCCGTTGTGACTCCCCACAATATACCTAAAGAAATTTTCCCTAATACCAATTTGATATTTACACAATTGTGAAAATTCCATTGGACAACTCGTCACAACATATCTAATAAAAAATACTAAAATCTGAAAATTTTATATCATGAGGAATATTTTTCCTTAGATTTATAGATTTATAGTTTACTATGTTCTTCTTATGCATGAAAAATATAAAAATGTGTAAAATATATAACATATAGAAAAAATCACTCACAAATCATAATAACACAGGATATAACCTAGGAAACCTTTTAAGGAGAAAACCTAGCCAGAAGGTGAGGTTTCTTTGTGTTCTCTTTATCTAAATGAAAAACGGTGTAAATACAAATAAGCGAGACTCTTGGCTCATGGGCTACTACAAAACATGAATCCTCTTTGTTCTTCCCCCTCTCTATCCACTCTCAACTACTCTTCTCAATGATGGAACAAAATACGCTAGAAAATAATTGACCCCTTTCCCTCCTAATGACCTAATTATAACACAACTAGATATCTAACTACGGGTAATTTAACCCATTCAACCTTGAGTTACAAATTGACTCTTCTAATGTATTTTTTATCACGGTCATGTGGTTATCCCATTTTCCATGAGTAATGGGGTTGACATGGCATCCTCCTTAATCATGGTGGACAAAATAAGAAAGCCAACTTTTAGGTGGCATCATTTTTCCAGAAGAATCCATTTGAGTTCATTCTTGTGCCATTTGGAAGGTATCTAAGTCTAAAACAACAAGGGAAGTGAGAATTTTTGGACCCCATAAAAATTCAAGAAATTCCTCAAGATGCATTCAAAAGGTTTAAAACACTAATTCACTAAACTAGGAACCATTTGTAAAAATGGTCCTGCGAGATTAATCCTCCAATTTTCCTACTGTGAAAGAAGCAATATGGATTTAAAAATAATATAAAGATCCAATCCAAATCGATGAAGATTGGGAAAAATAATATCTTCCTAGTTTGATAGCATCATATCATTTGTATATGCCCAAAAAACAAAAGTTAAAAAGAAGTATTTTAAACTTAACTTTATTGAATACTTATAAATTGTATAATTAATATATATATTATATAATTTAGGTGCAAGTTTTAATTGTATAATTAATATATGTATTAATTTAGTGTAAATTTTAATTGATTCTAAATTCATTGGTTATACAATTAAACTTGCACTAAATTAATACATATATTTAATTATATAATTAAAACTATAATTAAATATATAGTATTATTTAGTGCAAGTTTTAATTATATAATTAAATATATATAACCAATGATTTTGAATCAACTAAAAATTGCACTAAATTAATACATAATGCTTTTGTGTATAGGATTGTCCATTGATCCGAATTGGATCATTATTTTATTTGTCATCCATATTGATGCTTTTACAGAGGAACAATTTGGAGTAGGCTCACATGAATATTTTTACTACTGGTTCCCAGTTTGGGGAATTGGAATTTGAAACCTTCTAGAAGAAATTTAAGGCATTAAAAGGAATTTGCTAGCGGATAACTTTTTTCACTTAAATTCCACACCCCATAATCCTATTCTACACATAGATACCTTTCCAACAGTGTAAGAATTTCCTCAATCAATGTTCATATGAAAAAGTTATGCCATACAAAATTTGGCGTTCATGTTTTGATAGCCATGATTTGAGGGGATGTCATGTTAACCTCCATTATTCATGCTAAAGAGGCTATCCATGTGATCATGATAAAAAATACTCTAGAAAAGTCAATATTGTAACTCTAGGTAAGAGTTGAGTAGAATTAACCCTTTTTCCTCCTAGTGAACCAATTATAACACAACATGATAGCTAACTAGGGGTTAAATTTGACCCATTCAAACCTATGAGTTACAAATTGACTATTCTAAAGTATTATTTATCATGGTCATGTGGATATCCCATTTTCCATGAGTAATGGGGTTAACATGGCATCCTCTCAAATCATTGTGGAGAAAATAAGAAGGTCAAATTTTGGGTGGCATAAATTTTCCAAAAGAATCAGTTTGAGGTCATTCTTGTGCCACTAGGAAGGTATCTAAGTGTGAAAAAAATAACAGAAGTGAGAGTTTTTGGACCCCAAAAAAATTCAAGAAATTCCTCAAAATGCCTTCAGAAGGTTTAAAACTCTAATTCACCAAACTAGGAACCATTGTTAAAAATGGTCTTGTGAGTTGAAAGCTCCAATTTTTTGATGGAATGAGATTTTGGGGTTTAACCAAAATCCCAATTCCCAATAATTCGAAAATATGAAACCACTTCTAATTGCTCCTCTCCAGAAACCGATCCATCTTGCGCTGCACGCTGGCTAAACAATCACATAAATAAAAACATGATATAAACTAAACGCCAAAGTACCTTTCGCGATATCATTGTATGCAATAGCTGGGATTTTATAATTCCACTTGGCCAGAACTCAAGATAAAATTTAGGACTTCTCAAAATAACATAACCGAAGTAGAAGAGACTCTGGCTCCTCTGCGTTTACTATCAGCGCGTACAACAATCACAATTAAATGATATTAACTTATTTATAAAACACATAAGTGTATAAAATTAACACAGAATAGGAACACACTTTATTATATATTTACGGAACAATTACAAAATTAAGGCATTTTAGCCTTAAAAACGAACTCACACTCGGCTACATCTAGCTCACTCACAAATTTCCTCACAAATAAGATATCTATTACACTCCTATTGCATTACATTTATATAAGAAGTCTTATGAAGGACCGATCCTATCCTCTTCTGATTTTTCTCCACAAAAACTCTCCAAAAAGCGTGCATGGCTATTAACAATAGGAAGTCTATCTAGTCTTATCCATTCTCTCTTTAATTTTTTTTCTTTAACTGCTTTAAGGCAGATTTTCTCTGTTTTTTCCCTTTATTCAGCTCCGCTGGTCCACGTCTTCATCGCTCCACTTGGATTTTTCTTTAATTAATAAAAGGGTGAGATGCACCTGCATCAGACTCCCGAGGCACAGAAATTTACGACCTCCTGGTCATATGCTTCTCCTTGTCCTTAGCAATTTTATCCACTGCATTCCTTCACTAAAACTATTTTCATGATTGTGAGCTGCAACCAACCTCTGCAGTAACAGTCTCCTCTGTTACATGATACCTCACCAAGCCCTCCGCACTCGGTCTTTTGGCATCCTTCTCTAGGTTTCTGCAAATCTTCTCACCTTCTGTTGCCGCCATCTGCATAAACTCTCCAACTTTAACATAGCTATACCTCTTTCCCCTTCTGTTCGCATTCTTCTTTCTTCTCTCAAGAATCCTTTCCCTGCTCTGATACCAAAATGATGGAATGAGATTTTGGGGTTTAACCAAAATCCCAATTCCCAATAATTCGAAAAGATGAAACCACTTCTAATTGCTCCTCTCCAGAAACCGATCCATCTTGCGCTCCACGCTGGCTAAACAATCACATAAATAAAAACATGATATAAACTAAACGCCAAAGTACCTTTCGCGGTATCATTGTACGCAATAGCTGGGATTTTATAATTCCACTTGGCCAGAACTCAAGATAAAATTTAGGACTTCTCAAAATAACATAGCCGAAGTAGAAGAGACTCTGGCTCCCCTGCGTTTACTGTCAGCACGTACAGCAATCACAGTTAAACGATATTAACTTATTTATAAAACACATAAGTGTATAAAATTAACACAGAATAGGAACATACTTTATTATATATTTACGGAACAGTTACAAAATTAAGGCATTCGGCGTTAAAAACGAGCTCACGCTCGGCTACATCTAGCTCACTCACAAATTTCCTCACAAATAAGATATCTATTACACTCCTATTGCATTACATTTATATAAGAAGTCTTATGAAGGACTGATCCTATCCTCTTCTGATTTTTCTCCACAAAAACTCTCCAAAAAGCGTGCATGGCTATTAACAATAGGAAGTCTATCTAGTCTTATCCATTCTCTCTTTAATTTTTTTTCTTTAACTGCTTTAAGGCAGATTTTCTCTGTTTTTTCCCTTTATTCAGCTCCGCTGGTCCACGTCTTCATGCTCCACTTGGATTTTTCTTTAATTAAGAAAAGGGTGAGATGCACCTGCATCATTTTTCCTCTCTAAAAGAAGCAAGCTGGATTTACAAATAATATAATGATCCAATCCAAATAGATGGATATTTGGAAAAATAATATCTTTCTATCTTGATAGCAAGATATCGTCTTATAGCATTCATGTATGAAAAACAAGTTAAAAATAAGTATTTTAAGCTTAAGTTTATTGAATACTTATCAATTGTATAATTAAATATATAACCAATGATTTAGTATGAATTAAAAATCACACTAACTTAATCCATAAAGCTCTTGTGTATATGATCTTCTATTGATCCAAACTGGATCATTATATTATTTGTCATCCATCTTAATGCTTTTAGAGTGGAAAAATTTGGAGTAGTAAGATCACATTAAGATTTTTACCAGCGAGTCCTAGTTTAGGGAATTGGGATCTAAAATGTTCTAGAATCAATTTAAGGCATTAAATGGAGTTTTCTAGTGAATAAATTTGTTTCACTTAAATTCAAATCTACCATTTTTTGTACCACTACAGATTTGAACATCTAACTTAATAAGTAAAAGAAATCTTCTTAACCATTAAATTCCCTAAATATACACTATCACATACTTTTTTCATAAATATAAATATATTTTAATATTTAAATAATATTAATATTTTATTATTATTATTATTATTGAATTAAAACCTATTAATAAATATTTATCCTATTAAACTATAAATTTATCATCTTTCTGCATTATAACCTTTAATAAATATTAAATAATATTTTTTTTTAAAACTAAATTTTATATAATTTCTGAATAATTAATAATATTTTCGAAAAATAAATTATTTTGTGTGTGTCATGATGTGTTCAGAATAATTTAAACATAATTTTTAACGTCGTAATGTAGGTACGTGAGTATGAAAAGTCCGAGTTACTCCATCCATACTTTAACCGGCATCCCCATCATCGAATTGATTGAATCCACAGCGTACTGACGATTTCATAATTAAATAGACAATTTAATCCCTTAACATCAAAATAAATTGTTTCACATTATCAAATAATAATATAATTTTCATCATTAATTTTTATTTTTAATGGGAAAGATTATAATTTTTAATGGATTAAATTATATATTTGAATGTATAAATAAATTAATGAGCTTGGCCATGTCTTAAAATTTAGAATGATGAATCACTTTGCATTTAGGATAGTAGTCCATGATGATTGGTATGGTTGTTAGGATTGAAAACTGAGTTATAATAATTTTTCAATAATATTTAAAAATTAAATAAAATAAATTAATATTTTAAAAAATTTCTAAGAATATTTGAATGGCATAATATAATTTAGAGATATTGTAAATTTGCTTATAAAAAATGGAAATCTATTTCCATCATCAAAAACAAGATTCAAGCACCAATTTTAAAGATTTTGGGTGTCCATGGGGTTTTTGATGGTGTTCATTCCATTTCCATCATCAAAAAACAAGATTCAAGCTTCAAGCACCAACCTTCAAGATTTTGGGTGCCCATGAGGTTTTTGATGGTGTTGAATCCATTTCCACCATCAAAAACAAGATTCAAAAACAAGATTCAAGCACTCCTACTATGAGATTTTTTTAGTAAAAAATTGGTTTAATTCTGCCATATTTTGACTCTCCAAGCAAATTTGTCCCATGAATAGACAACTTCAAATTCCACATGCTAATAGTATTTTCAATGCAACATAAAATTAAATATATCAACATTAAATACATTTTAAATAAAAGAAATAAATAAAATTAACAACCAAATATGACTTTTTCATTTTTATAAATAGAAGAGAGAATATAAGATTTGCCATAACTATTTTGCTAAATTAGTCTTTGTTTTAAGCAAAGATCTGAAAAATCACATAGAAATCTTAGGTCGACACATTTCAAACCTCTATCAAGGTTCATGATCATGACAAGGTTGGAGAGCAAGATTAATGCAACGATAAATTTTAATGGTCAAAATGTTCAAAAAGAAAACTAATATAAAATAAAACATTAATTTAAAGATTAAAATAAATAATCAAAATAAGCTAATTATTCACCAAAGAATTATTTAAGTAATTTTATTTATACATTTATAAAAATCTTTATTGATTTGATAATATAATATTTCTCATAACTTTTATTATATTATAATAGGATCACATATCTAATCTCTATATTTAAGAACAAAAATAATTAATATACCACTAATACTTATATATATAGTATATATAATTATATATATTTTATTATAATATATCAATATTAAATAATTCGGTACTTTCAATAACAAAATTAAAAATTAAAAAAATTAACTAAAAGAAAGGAAATCACCGAGAAAACATACATGGACCGAAGAAGGAAAGAAAGGAGGGGGGGAACCCGAGGGTTTAGGAATAAAAGGAAGGGACCGATGAATTGCTTAAATTCCATCCATCTCCCTATTAGGAGTACTAATTCTCTTCTCAATTTCGATAGCTTCTCTTTATTTATGATGATGGAAATGATCAACTCTAGTGAGGACCTTAGAATCTTCTAAACAAATATGGTGTTTCGACATTTCAACATATTCGAGCCACAAAATTGGTATTTGTAGAGGGCCACAAAATCGAGGAGCCAATTTAGCATAGCCTCCTATGCTGAAGTAAAATTCTAAATGCAAACACAAACAATTCCTTTAGCCTGATAGCAGGTCTAGCCAAAAACAAGACATTCTACGGAAGATTTCCTTAGGTGAGAAGCAATTAAGAGGGCTTACCTCTTAGTACGCTTATCTTGTTTGATGATGACCTTGCTTGCTTGCTCTAGCTATCTCTTGTTTCCTTCTTCGAACACCTGAAACAAGTAAACAACAACAAACAACAACCGTGATAATAGACAAATTGTATTCAACCTACTTAACAAGTCAAGAAACATTAAACCGTAAACATGTGAGATGACATATTATGTAGGAATCAATCGATAGTTGCATATATATTAAATCAAGAAGAGATTACAATCGTTGTCTTGACATTGTTGTTCTCCTCTAACAAATCTGGGTTCTGACACACTTTCGTTAGCATTCCATGATGGCCTCAATAATGGTAGTTTTAAGGCTCTTCCCTTTACTCTTCACACTAAACCAAACTCACACTTCTCCCTCACACCCAACTACAGAGCTACAACTATGAATAACTTGTTGATTTCTCCAAACTTAATTAGCACTAGCACACAAACACTAGCTTATGCTTGGGAAAAAGGGAGGTTTATATAGCATGGATGGAAGGGAGATGGTTCCTCTTCTCATGGGAGAAGGTCTTATCTCTTGAGGTAGTTCCATCCTAATAGGGAAAAGGAGACCAAACTGACATCCTCGACTCCATCCAGCCCAACCATTTACGAGACTTCTATTACGAAGCTTATAGAGCTGGAAGCTTCACCTCCTTATTTAAAAAACTTTCCAAAAGAGGATTGGTGCAATTGGAGCAAAGCTCAATTGCTCTGATCGGTGCTAGGGACAGTTTTAATCCCTCCATATTGGTGCAAGGAGGACACAGGTCATTAGTGCCGGTCTTGTAAACTGGCTAAAACAAAAGATTTTTGGGAAATAATGCAAAAGGGAATTGTTCTCCTTATGAAGAGGGACACAATGGGAGTTATTCATGAAGGGGAATCATGTAGGATTCACTGTAGAGGTCCTCCAAGATCATTGAATGGGGAGATCAGGGAAAGTGACAAAATGCTATGTAAAACATGCCCCCTAAATCATGAATGTCGAACCAGAGTGAGGGGTGAAATGATTTATGAATCATTGCGGGGAACCGGAGTCTGTCGTCAGAAAACTTACAAGAAAATACATATACATATACATAACTAAAACTTTGTCAAATGATATATGAATCGTGGTATGGATGCAGCCATCGAGAGAAAGATCATGCAAATGGATCCAGGTATGGGCGCAACCATTTGATAAAGAGGATCATATCGAAACCAAGGTATGGTCATAGCCATCCATCTAAAAGGAACATGTATATCAACATGATCATGTCACATCGCCTTGCAACCTGGAGTTTTGTAATCTGAGCCCCGGGCCTTGCACTCCAACACGACCCAATCAAAGTACAAATTCTAACATGTGAATAGATGTGTTGACGTTGAACATGCTAGAAAATCGCTTGATTACCAGTCGAAGATGTAAATTGTTAACAAGCACTAGAGAAACCACCAATAATGACAATGGTCCTCAAGGTAATATCAGCACAATTCATGGAATGTGA
>APFE030253745.1:9715-23290 GCA_000404065.3 Pinus taeda | reverse complement strand
ATGTTTAAAGAAGGTTATAGGCGATAAGCTACCAGTTCAAACAATATTTCCAGAACTTGACGAGGAAGGAAAAAATATATTGGAACCAGAAGCAGTCATAGAAACAAGAACTCGACAGCTACGAAATTGATCAATTTCAAAGTATCTTATCAAGTGGAAGAACTTATTTGCTGAAGATTCCACGTGGGAGGATGAGAATTTTATGCAGAAGCATCCAGAACTACTCAAGCGTTGAGGACAACACTGTTTTTGAAGGAGAGGGGCATGTTGGGTCCCCATAATACTAGTGATTACCCCATTACTATTGTAGTTGTACCCCTTATTAATATTGTTGTGCCCTTATTGTGCCCATATTGTTACTATTGTGCCCCATAGAAGCCATCCCCCATATTGGAGCACCCCAATCAGAGGTTTTCAATTGATGATTTCCTTTTGAGGCACAACATGCTGCAACCATTGATCTCTAATATGTGATGTCATTAATACCACGTGGCACTTCCTTAGTGTTGACACATGTCACCTGGATATGTCCCCACAGGTTTTGAAAATCCCAGATCAGCATGCCACATGTCCTCCGTACTGCGACGTCAAGGTGATGTTAGCCACCACGTGTCCCTTATCAGAACGAATCATATTCAGCTATGTGGCCCTGCAGAGGAGAGAGAAAAGGCCTGCCCTCTTCTATTTTTACGACTAAATTCCTTTGTAAATGCTTGTTTGGACTTTCCCCGTGCTTTAACATTGGAGGCTTGATCCTAGCGAATTCAATCGCAATCAGAACTTCATGTGATATAGTAACTTTAAAAGGTTGTCACTTGTTTGATCGTTGATTACGATGCATCGATATCTTGATGCTTTGATTCCTTGGACCTTCGATATGAGGGATTGCCGATGTGTGGGATTTTCGATATGTAGGTTCTTCGATATGCAGGGTCCCAGGATTTTACCCTTAGGAAATTTCTCCTTGTTTTATGGTTTTCAAAAGGGCAACTTCAATCTACTCTAACTTTTAATTCTGGAGTCCACTTGAGGAGTTCCATATACCATTGGAAAGCTAATTCTGAGCACTATCCATTTGAAGGGGTCTGATTTATATTTGAGGACTTTTGCGGCTTAAAATATGGCTGCAAACGTTTCTATTATTTTGTACGTTGGTCAGTTGAAAAGAAATTTTGCAGTGAGTGTCAGCAGATTGCTTCAACATAGTTGATTGATTCTTTATTTCCAACCTTCTTAGTAATTTATTCTCCTCATATGCCAAGACATTCTTGATTAGAGGAGATCTTTGATTGCTAAGAATCCTTGTTGGTGAGTTCTATGATCCAACTTGGATAAATACACAATGAACAACAAAAAATCCCAGTGGATTCTAGCCCTTTCAACATCACCTATGAAATAGGTGAAGTAGCACCTGAGGCACCTATGGGGAGTTCCTGAACTATGCTTCTGTAGCAGCGAGGGGAATAGTAATCAAATGAGTGCCACCATTCAATAATATTTTTCCCATTATTCATATGATAACGCTATGCATAAATATACATAGCATACATTGGAATATTGATGAATTGAGACCAAATTTGAAAATGGATGTCCTAATTATCCAAAGTACTATAAGAATCTCAGAGAGGAAACACAACCATTATATAGAGCGCTTGATACAATCATCTCATAAAACATATAAATTGGGAACAAACAAATCTTTAACTATCTTTCATTAATATTCAAAAGGGTATTGGGCACCACAATTATAGCATTGCAACAATACTTCACTTCGGCTCACTAGCCTAATTCTCATAACATTATAATGATAATAAGGAACAACAATGGAGTCAATCATGAACCATCCAACCTAGAATTTGAGAAACCAACCTAAATCCCATTGGGTTCCTCCATATATATTTAGTTACATACTTTTTGATTGACCATGATATTAGGGGAAATACCAAAGAAAAAAATACCATGGGCATCACCATGGGAAGACACAATACACTTGCTAATCTGGACCAAATCAAAACTAGCTCGAAGATATAGTCAAACTTAACCATTTCAACCATTCGCTTTGTGCACCATTCCATTCCACACAGTTCTCCTTTATGTGCCAATTTTTTGCACACCTCCTTCTGTGGCATAACTGCGTATCATTTCTCTACATTGTTTTTGTTCCACCTTTCTACACGCACTCCCAAAATTGCCTCAAAATTTAAACATTTTTGCATCTTTTCTTCTTCTTAAAACTAGCCCTAACATGCTCCCAAAACTCACTTGTGTCTCGTCCTGAGCCATTTATCCCTACTGCAATGAGATAATCTCTTTCTGAGCATTTTTTTGTTAAAACCTTAAGTGTAGTATGAAGACCCTTAACCTTATATTCCATTTGATTATTGGACATGATGAATGTTGTAGACACTTCAATCATCATGGTAATGACAATCCATTTCTCCCTATCCTCCATCATTGTCTTGAATTTCTGTTGAACGTCCTGATCCAGGTGGCTCTAGAAATTCTTGGAAATTAGAAGTGGCTTTGAAAAGTCTAAAAAATCAAAATCTTCATATTTCATTGAAAACACAACCAAAGTGTAGATCTTGCTTTCCTGATTCCAACGACGTAGCTAACACTGAATTCTGAGTTTGTATGAGAAAGTTATTGCAGTTTAAAGTTTGTACCAAAAAAAAAAGATCAAAGTCAAAAGACAACTAGAGGGTGCCACATGGCACTCCCATAGGCTGCCACATGGTAGCCCAATTAGCAGACCAGGTGGACCACAACAAGTGATGTGGCAATATCACAAGTCGACACATGACATGTAGGTGACAGAAGTGGCATATGATTGACCAATGAGAGCTAGCCATGTGGCCCAATTTCATGGTGCCACATGGCACCTCAAATTAGGCCCAAGTGGCCTTGGCATGGTGAAACCTACATGTTTGTATTATTCTCATGGTTTTTGGAGTCATTACAATATGATCATATGTATACCATATATTATATAGTTTGAAAACTATATTAAAACCAAAATTTGGCTTTAAAACCATATTAAAACAAAATTAGGAGTCCATGGGTTTTGAACCCAAAACCTCCCCAACAACAAGTAACTTAATATGTCTATGCCAACCATTATGCCAACCACACACTTTATCTTATTCACCCTCACACTTTGTTATAAAATTCCATTCAAATGGTTCAAAGGGAACCATGGAGAATGATAGAGAATACATGCGAGATGAAGGTGCAACCAGGGTAATGAAGTCATGAATCTCAAGAAGATTCTAGGAATATTTTTATAGCATATGTTAGGGAATATTCCAAATAATATTATCTATGAAAAATCTTTGAGGAATCTTTAATATTCCCTAGGGGCAGATTTTTTACGGTGCTAGAATTATGCCGAGTTTATACTCATTTTTCTCAATTTTTCACAAGGAACGTGATGGTCAGATCAGTTTCTTCATCTGAGCAATGGAATTTTAGTCAGAGAGCAGAAGAGAATCTTTGAGATTCTCGGGGAGCCCAAATTTGACCGAGTCATAAAGGGGTCAAGTTTACAGTCATATTTCACGATTTTTCACCAAGAATTCAACCATGTAGTTTGTTTATTTAGCAGAGGTGTGCATTTTCAGGCCATCCTCAGAATTGGAGGTATAAGATGCACCGATGCCATGTCTTCTTTTGATTTTTGTTGAGATGATGATTTGATATTGAAAATTTTCTTTTCCATTTTGTTGGAGGATCCTTGTATGCCACTTCATGTGAGAGTTTTGATATTTTTTCATGCTAAAGGAGAGCTTATATGAGTGAGATTTCTTATAGAAGAACATCTCGTGGAGAGACATGCCACTCTAGTTAAGGGATTTATTCCTTGTATTGATAAAGAACACATCATGTATTCATCATCATCTTGCAATACCTAATGAAGCAACCTCCCCACTCTTGACACCGAGACTGGAGACGTAACCCACATTGGGTGATCTCTGTTATCAAGTTGTGTGTGTTCTTTGATTTTATGGATTCTTTTATGTTTCCTCTTCTTTAAAGTATGCACATATGGTTTTCCATACTCTTTCACATGCAATTCTGATAACATCACATAAGTAAAAGATCTTGGTTAATTCTGGTAGCTGAGAGAATCCGGATCAGCTCCATAGCTTCATTCATAATCCACATGGATTCCTCTTGCAAAGTTTCGAATTTTGGTTCAAAATTCTCTTGTGTGGCCTAGAAATTTTTAATTTCCTTCTCCAACTACATCGTCTCATTGCTAGCAAGCTTCTTGGCAGATGTTGGTAAACTTGCAAACTGTAGAGAATATTTTGCATCTTTTGTTCAATACTCTGAAATTTCTGAGCCATATCCTATAACTCCTAATTTTGTAATAAACAGGTCCACAAGTGGAGGCCATCATACACGATCTGACATTCTTCTTGAAAATAATTCATGTCCGCAAGTTGAGTAATAGCTTTCCACTCCTCTAAGTAGTGTTTCTTTTCTTTAGGGGGTGTTGATGGCCTTTGCTTCGATTTCAATTCATCCACCGTTCTTTTAGTCCCTTCGTAACTTCCCCAATCTTAAAAACTTAGCACTTTGCATGGATATCAGTCTCCATAGGCTCCTCCATGATATGTTTCGAAACTACTTCAATTGCTGCACACAATCCCATCTCTTGCTCCATAGCCTCTTGCTTCTCTTCAACTAACTAAAGTTTCTCTTGTTGCATTACATCATATGTTGTCAAAGCTTGTAATCATTCCACGTGTGGAGATGTTGCACGCAACTATAACTCCACAGTGACATTGTTATGTAGTTGGTTCAAACCATCTAAAGATAATAGAGACAAAATGAAATTGATATGCATCAAAACTCTAGTATGCTACTGCAATTAATTAATGGGGAACTCTATTGCTTGCAGTGAGATCTACAGTGTTCATTGTTATGCAATTGTCACAGAATGATTGCTCCATGGTTTCAATATACCAAGCACACTCTGAGCCTCCATTTTCTTTGTCAGTTTGACTAGAATGGGCTGAATAGTTTCTACCTTGCTGGATTCCAACAATTTCCATAATTTCTCGAGCTTATCCAATGTGCGTTGTTGATCCCATTGAACTATCCCAAGTGCCTCCTTATTCCTCTCATCTACCTGTTCAATAATATTCTCAACATCATCCATTGAAAGAGATGTAATGTGGGTGACACATGTCACCTTGCTCTTCTTCCTAGTCTGGATGTTCCCTCTTCTGTGCCTATTATTTGTGTTCTTTTGGAACATACACAATCTATGTGTGAAATTTCCTTAGATTGAATTGTCACATATTGAGTCGTTGAATTCTCTTGTTTAGTTTCCTTATCTCATTCCTATGCTTGGGAGTTTGTGTTGTTCCACCTTGAGTCTGCGAGTCTGATTGACCTTCATGACTATGACTACTCTCCACATTTTCCACATCAGGTTCATCATCCACTAGTTCCTTCCAAGCAATCTCCCATGCATTAATTTGTTTATGAACATTTTCAATAGTTAGTCTGAACAAACATTGTTCCCATCATTGGAGAGGATCCCTCTTACGCTAGAGGTATAAATAATGCAGATCAACTTTAAATATGACTTGTTAACGACCTCCTTTCTAATGTGCAGAGTTCGCTTGATTTCGCAACTAATCATCTCTTGATACACAAAGAAAGTTACATTTATATTTTTCCTGCAGTGAGGAATCGAGGTCACCCATAATGTTGGAAGTGCACAACTACAATAGGGGTATGGGAAGCTTCCACTATCTACATGTATTTGGGAAACACTCACTCAGTGAAAGTAATTAAGATAAGTAACCAATAATAATGGAATTTTGTGTCAGTCTCTTGCGCATCCGCACAATTTTCCAAAAGCTAATTGAGAAGGAAAGTTGCCCAATTCATCTGTACACCCTCCACACACTTTGTTGCAACTATAATCACACATGTTGGCAATTCATCTGTTCGACACTTTCTGAGTAATTTATAGGCCATCATCTATATCACATACCAGAATTTTTTTTTGTTGATATGGGAAATAGAGAATCCACATCCTCCTCTTGTCGTCGTGTATCATGCCTGCAACTGCTCTCCCAAGGTTTTTGATGTGATGCTAGCGAATAGGGGCTTAGGTTTTCACCCTCCATTGGAAACCAATGATTTTCTTGACTACCTATGGAGAAATATAAATTGAAAAATATAACCACAAATAAACACCAATTGCACAATAGAACCACAAATAACCACCATCCACACAACTGAGCAATAGTTTAGTAACATAAGTAATCTCACGCACCCAAAATTGGGAATTGCTAGCAAATTCAGAATGCTAGCATTTTCTAAACCCAAAGCCTAGGTTTGTGGCTCGAGTTCAATAACACTAGGGCCGATATGATCCATAAGATTTAGATACCTAGTCAAGTCCAGAAATTTGTTTTGGTCGATAATGTCATAATAAGTATCTTAGAGCCTATCCACCTAGTTTGGCATATTACCCTGCATCAAAACACCTTCTAGAATGAATGGTGGAGCTAGGATGTAGGATCATTATGTAATCTGACCTATCATGTTATTTCTTTTCGAGGTGGGATAAATTATTTGTTGTGTCGATACCCTTTGGATTATGACGATGATCTGGTAATATCACCACTCCATTGTCCTCTAGTACTTCTACCTCCTTTGGTGCCATCTCAAATTGTGCATGAATCAAAGGTTTCTTAGTACGAGGCCTTCATGTTGACGAAGCCACTGCAAATTTATCCATATGCTCGATCTATGACCCCCTTCTATAGCTATTGCAATCATCGATGGGACTCACTCAAAACCAGGTACTCTAGATTCTTTAAACTCACGTTCAGCTCCTTACCAACAACAAAAAATCTCCAAGTGAATAGTAAGCAAAGGAAAAATCAATGTTGTATATTTACAATATTCAAAAACTGGGCGCGGTATTCGTGGGTCTTTATGAATCACTCTATTGCCATAAATCCTACATGGGTTTTTCTCGCCTTGGTGTGGAAAACATCCTTGCATATGTCTCATCGGTGATCATTCTAGATAGATTTTGGTAACCCGATCTAATATCTTGCAATAAAATATTTGTTGGTAGTTGAGGAATTTTCCTTTCACACTTAAATGGAAACATTATTCCTCTGACATGGCCAACAATTAGATTATTATATTACTTAGAATCTATTACTCCTTTTTTTATAGTTGTTATCCACTCATGTGTATTTTCCCCCAACACTACATGCTTCGTACCACTATAAAAAACCCATGCAAAACACTCGTTAGTGCACAATTTTTTCATTATTGTAGTGGCACTGATATTCTACGGTAAATCACACAATCTTGATTTTTCACAACAATACCCAAAATAAATGTTATATTGGGTACGATGGTAACATAAGAATATGAAATGTCCAATTGGTGTCATTCAATCCATGGAATTCGTATAATCCATGATTCTTCAACATCATCCAGTCTCTTTGCGCTATTATAACTTCCCTTAAATGTTTTTATATGTTGTGGATGTATATATGCTAGACATAAAAATAACGATTGATGGCAAGTCTGATCTTCAAGTGTAAAGATCATCTTCTTAATAGCCTTCAAAGATTCAGTCAATACCCCATCCTCGGTTGCGAGACTAAATGTAGACTTAAAATTTTGAGTCATCTCCCCCCAACATACTGTTCCTTTGCACATCTCAAACTCAACATACTGATTCTAGGGTGTAACATCTAAAAAAAACAAAAATATATGGACCCATTCCTCTAGTGGTATTTTTTTTTCTATTCCAGGTGGCAACACAACTTTTTACATGGGTTATAGAACAATCCAACCTAGTGTACTTGAATCCTTTAACCCCTAACTCAGATCTAAACCAAATATATAACAAGTGCTTACATTGCGACTTGGTATCTACAATGATCTTATGTGTGGTCCATTATTGTGTTGGAGTTTCTCTCAAAGCAACATCCAATTCTAAATTCCCTATATGTTTCAGTACTTTTTGTTCAAATTATCGGACAAAGGACACAACATCATTTAAAACTCCATACCTGGGTGGGTCTTACACTTTGGTCCTAATCCAATATACCACATGAGTGATATTCACACACCTCCTAGTGGAAACTTCATGCAATCGATTATGTCGATTCTCCAAGCCTTCCTCTAAATCTAACGAACAAGAACTAATGCTTCGCCAACTTCACACCCCATCGATAGTTGGATTGACACAGTCTTCCCTTCGTGTATTTAATTTGTAGATATTATCTAGACTATCGACATCCATTTCCTCGTGTTGGATCAAAATATTGGCCCTTCTCCTATCATGTTGTCAATCTATAGATACCATCTAAAGAATATGCATCTAGTTCCTCCTATATTGGCTCCACGTATCAATCTCCTTCCATGAGATATAATGGTGCAATCACATGAACACTAGATTCAAAGATCATATTCATTCTTCTGAAGTTAACAATGACCTGATTATCAAAGGCCTAGTTAATGCCCACCATCACTAGATATGGATCAATAGCGTCAACTATTTCTATGACTTCAAAATATGCCAGACTCTTGACCCCATCGATATGCACCTCTACATTTGATAGTCTACCAATAGTACATATCTGGTACTAATTCGTTAATCTTAGTTGGATAGGGTACCAATTCAACTTAGGGCTCCCCATCATCTCCAATGTTTTCTTTGGCAATATATTCACATCAGATCCAAATTCTAGAATGATTTTATCCATATCATAGGCTCCTACCCTACACTAAATTGAAACTCTTGACTTGTCCTCTTCTTCTACACAACTTTATTGAATGCGTGTCTTGTGGTTTGCATTGTAGCTATTTCTGAATCCTTAGTACATTTATCAATCAAATGTCAAAGCTTATGCAATTCATTTTCATCTTGCATAAGGTATGAACAAATTTTCGTAATGGTTCAAATAAGATTGTCACCCACTACTGGTATTTTATGAACAATTCTATCATAAACTCTAGGCATCTCATACACTGGGATGTCTTCCAGAATATCCCACTCTAATGTAAACAATTCTCTTTGCACCCCCTTATAAGTTTCTTTCTCTTTCTTTGGATCAAACATTGGTGGGGAATTTGCAGCTTTTCTCACCTACTACTAGTTTGTGTTAGCTTGTTTGACCGCATCCATTCCAGTCTTAGTTCCTCCTCACAAAAAAAAAATTCACATTTGATTTATCCTTGCACATTTATGCAATAATATTCTGCCCCTTCTTTTCCCACCACTTCGTGATCAACTGGGGACAATCTTCTATTGCATGATCCAAATATCTACAATATGTTCACATTGAACAAAGGTTGGTACAATCTCTAGAAAGATGTCTTGGATGTCCAAAATTCTAACAAATAATTGGTTCTCTTCCTCATCCTTGGCCTGGCCCTCTAGGTCCTCATCCCATCATGACTTGACGTGTTCGTTGTTGGTTGTATGCTCCTGGTTGATTATACTTCCGCACCAACACATCTTATCCCTCTTGCACCCTATATGAGTCCATAGTAAGATCCCTCATCTGCTCCAAAGCATAGCAACTATGGATATCATGTCATATAGATTTAAAAAAATTATAGAATAAAGTTTTTGCATAGTTTTCATACTTCTGCATCATGAGGAAACTTGGTGGTGAATGTCCTCATACTTTGCAAATTTCACACCACAATCCTCTTCCTTGTGCCATTGGGTTGGTTTCATCAATTTCCATATAATTCTTCATCACAGGGCATTCATTTCTATGGTGCACATCTTTTCTACAAATTGTGCAACATATCTCCAAGCGATGTTCTTTCCATTTTTCTAAATATTACAATTGGACTATGAGAGTGTCCATCTATGATTAGGTATGGGCTATGCCATAACTCTCTCCTCCTGCTACTGCTGAAGATGCCTCCAAATTTAATGCAATCTCCAAGGTTTCTTACTAGCTTTTAATGTTCTACTGAGTCAAAGGCACTCAAATATGCGACAATAATCCTACAACGAATCACTCCTTATTCTACTCATTTGGGATTTCAAATGCTAACCGACCTAACAACACTTGAATCTCTGATAATAGTCCCATATAGATTTAGTCTATCCTTGCTTGATCTCCTTCATCTCCATGATACGCTAAGATGCATAATTAGGCTTGCGAAATTATTTCAACATCACCTGTTTGATTTCTATCAGGGTTCTTGGGTGTCTAGTTGGAGCATTATTCTTGTCTTCCATATACCAGGTTAATGCCCAATCTCTAAAATTAATTTCCAACTATATAATCTTTGTGTTCTCATCTTGGACATTATTGGCACCCACACAACCTCACACATGAAAAAATGTTGTTTGGTATCCTCAGTCTTGGAGCCACGAAATATCAACATCTTCGAAGTGTTTATCATCTTCTTCTCCCTACTACTCCTTGATAAGGGATTATAGGTATATTCACCAATTACTATGTGTTGGCTTGAGGGGGACTGACCCAGGTTCAACATTATTTAGTCAAACAAATCCCTACACTACTGGCCCCTTTAGCATCAGACCGCGGAGCGTGGACCGAAGTCTCACTCGAAGCAATATGGGGGGATGCTGGAACCAAGTTTCCGCACCCTTGAGATGGTTTTGATGTCGTTTGATCTCTTTTATCCCCACCTTCGCGCAGGTGATCTCGCTCTAGGTCTTGTAAGACAAACCCTCTGTTCCATCTTTCAATGCCTTCATGAAAGTACATGATCGACCATCGTGCAGCTCTAACTTGTAGCTCAGGTACTTTCGCGCTGCTATGGCAGCGTGTCATGCAGATTCCTTAATTATCCTAATTGATTCGCTTATCTTCTCAAATACTTAAAGTTATCACCGCGTAAGCAGATATTTGAGATTGCGTTCAATTATTTAATGTAATGGCATTCATTCACACCATATAAGCATAATAAATTAAATTCATACACAAAATATCCAAACCCGTCAACATAACAAATACACAAAAATTGCAGAATAACTCCTTTTATTAATATCTTCCAAGTATTATAGACTCTGTTCACCCTGCGCACACAGCTGCAGGGGTCTGCGCACTCAGCTGTGAACTTCTACCCTAGGACTCTGCACACTTAGCTGCAAGGCCTCTACCTACGCTACAAGCCAAGACTTAGACTTCATGCTCTAAAGCTATGACTCCCTTCCTCGTGTTATCCTATTAACTACTTAGAGCTTAGCTCTTTTTATACAATCCCATGGTCCACAGACCATGGGTAGATCTCTTACAACCGACTTTAATTTACAAAACTAAGGGTGGACTACCCTTTGTGACACATAATATCTTCACGCTCTGTGACCACAAAATGTGAAGTCTTTACAATAATATTAAAAAAATTGACTTAAACATGGGCTTTTAGCCCCAAAACAGCCCTTAGGGGATCTTGCTCCCAACAAGCCCCCAACACAAACATCGTGACTCGCCCTCGAGTCACTCGGTAGGCGTGAAGATCTTTGCGCGAAGCTCATCCAGCTCGACCTTGATGACTGCAACTTCAACTGTGCACTGAGTTGCCGCCTACTTTGCATCTTCGATTATCTTCTCAGTTACTGCCCTTGTGTTGTCAACCTGAAGTTGTTGTTGTGTAACTTGCAGAGTTGCAAGATTTCCTTCAATGTTTCCAGTAACCGCATAAGCTTGCTCCAGCCAGGGCTTGAGTCATGCCTTCAACACTGCTTCGTTGTGCAATGCTACGTCCACCTGTTCCTTTAGCTTCTTGGCTTCCTGCAACTTAGCTAACCTCTGTGTCAAGCGACTATTCACATTGTGCCCTTAACTTCGTCATAGCGCTGTTGGCGTCTCGAGCCTCTGTATGTTTGGGTCCTCCTGCAAGCCGGTCAGGACCTCAAATGACTATTCAAACAACTGTGTGAAGTATGCTACTTCACTCTCCACTGGCGCGACTGCTTCTGTGATAGCGGTCACCCGCTGTTCCTTGACCTTTGGTGGTGTTAAAGGCTGAGTCCTCAACTAGAGCTTTGTAATCTGCAAGTTCACCTCCAACTGAACCCGCACCATCTCTGTTTTAGTGTCGCGCTCCCTTGTGGCCAATTTACAGATGCGGGCCTCGACTGGCTCCTCTTCTAAAATGGCCAATTCTGGGATCCTACTCCCTTCAAGGCACTGACAGTGGGCCTGTCAACCTCATTGTCTGTTGTTAGTGCTCCATTTGGCAGCACTAGTGCACTGGAAGCCTTCGTGCGCAGCATATCGATAGCCTCTGACGTGCCGATAGCCAAGTTGGTAGACGCCGTACCAACTTGTGACACGCGGGACTGCAACTCCTGCAGTCCAGTCTGGATGGCCCCTAGGACGATCTGCTGCTACTTTTGAAATTGCTACATGGCCTCCACGATGACATCTCTGACAGTTTCACTGATGTCGTATAAATCTCCCTCCGTTAGTGTGATGGGGTCCAGCGAGGTCTTGGTCAGCTTTGAGTTCTTTCTTAACCCTAACTTTTCCGGCTCTCTCGGGCACTTAATACGGCCAAACATCTCCTAACGGTCTGCGATGTGCTGCTCTATGTCCTCTTCTTCAGTTGCAGGTGAAGGCAACTGCACACTTTTGTCAGAGCCTCGTTCTATGCCTCCCATTTGTTTTCCTGTCTCCTTTCCTCTATGCTTTGCCTTGGCTTTCTCAGTGGCCTCCTTCTTCCTTTTCTCGACCAGCTGCGCCAACTTTAGCTTGGCCTCATCCTTCTTCTTTTGTGTGGTGGACTTGCTTCCACCCACCACCAAGTCTATGGAGGTGCGCCACTCTGCCAGCCATTTATCAAACACCGCATCGATGGCATCATCTGTGTCTAGGTACATCAGATCGTACCACTTCTGTGCAAGGTCCTTCCTCAACCTGATTGAGATCCGATGGAAATAAACTTTGAATTGGGCATAGCTCTGTAGGTTAGCATATACTGTTGGCGACAATTGCGGCTTGCGATTGATAGCCATCTTGATATTCATTTCCATTAGGATCCAGAAGATTTTGTTGTCTCGAACATGCTCCGCGTCCTTGGTTGCCCACAGTGAAGCGTGATTCGCTACTTCAGGGAGGTTCGGCAAGACCGAGGGGAATTAGCTTTCTTCTAGTAGCTCCCAAGCTACAAGCAAAATTGAGAGCAAGAGCCACATGTAACAGAATGTCTTGCTCTTCTCCTGTGCTTCGCAGCAGTTGGCCACAAACTCGCCACGAAGGTAGTCTGACTAGTTAAACTGGACTCCTTCTGCGCATTGCTGTGTGAGCGCAACGACAGTCGTCGACACCTTGTCGAAACGGCACTTCCGTATCACCATCCTTGCAAGGATCTGTGTTGCCACCTTCACCCTGGGTCGCATATGTTGGAGATTGTGTACCCGTGTGACTTCTTCACCACTTTAAACTTCTCTTTCATCGATTCTGCGAGCGCCAACTCGCTACCTTTGCCACCAAAAATTATCGCTGGATTTTTGCCTGTATATAGTAGGCGTGTGATGCAGTGAATCAACATATCGGTGATGGGTGTCAGCTCCTCCAGCCATAG
>APFE030253735.1:35762-62715 GCA_000404065.3 Pinus taeda | reverse complement strand
TGTGGTCACTCTTAGAGCCTTCTAGAAGAGTGTTTGACGTGTATTGAGCGCCTCCAGATGGTTCATGCATCCCTATGATAGAGGAACTTATCCCATCAAGAGAGGAGCTACCCCATCCAAAAGAGGGAGTATCCCATTGATGTTGGAACTGAATAACTTCCTCTAAGAACACTATAAATACAGGCATTGGGCCAGAGGAGGGGAGGTTGAAAGCTGAACATTCCAAAGGGTAAATGCTGCTGGAATTAGGACTTCAATTGTTAACTTGTGAGGGAGAGATTACCATCCTTTCTTGTTGCCATAGTGGGAGTGGGTGAGCTTGTCAAAGTAGAGGAAATCTCTTGCTGGTCCCTGGGAGGAGCTTGCACAACACCAAGGCTCAGGTTGTAATGGTTCCTTTTTTGTTTCCTTAATACAAATAAGTCCATTCTTCTCAATGATTTGTTGTTAACGAATTATTTCATGTACTCCTTGGTCTATATGATGAATATGCTTTGTTTTATGAAATATTCAGGTGTTATGTAATCGTTTGACTGTTAGTGTATGCAGGTCTTAAAGTGAAGGAGGAGCTCATCTGGATCAGCAAGGCTGGACTGCTACAACAAGCGTTAGATTTTAGGTAGGATCGAACAACACTTGGTTTCTCATAGAATAATGTATGTTTAGAGAAGGATTGCTCTTGTTTGTCTTGTTTGTCACTAGAGAGTCTTAGACTCCTAGGGAGGTTACATTTGTCTACAAAAATAACTCTTTCCGCATGACAGGAGGCTTGATGAGTGATCTTGGGAGAAGCCAAGATTGGGTCGAACTTGGGGACAACTTCTGCGTAGTTCTGGGAGATAATGGGCTTACACACTTCTAGGATTGTGTAGTGCAGGCTGCCCTAGAAGATAGCCTCAAGATCTCCATAGTGTTGGGCAACAAATCAGGGTCACTAAGAGCTGAGACTGTTTAATGCATCGTGGTGGTGGTACGGTTCAAGGAGGGTTGTCGAGTCGAAATATTTTCAAGAAAAAAGGCTAAGTGTGAGAGTGAGCGAACTTATGCATACATGAAATTCTGATTAGACACTTAGCATGACTTGACGACAAGACCCCTCAAACTAGAAAGATAAACATGTTCTTAGTGAGACTGCCTTAAAAGGTAAGAGTGAAAAGTGCAACACTTGAGATAGATCTTCAGACAATTGTGATGACACTTGCGCGACAATGCTTACAACTACTTGTGTGAGCATGATTGATGTTCACAGAGTGAAAAAAAATCATCCACACAAAGCCAGACCTTTAAAATTTCCAAAACATGATTGTAGACATTGCATAGCAATCAACATCCCAAAAGATAACTTGTGGTTGATCAAGCAAAAAGGGTGTAAAGACTTGACAAGAGTTCATGGAATGAGCTTAAGTGTTTGCAACCATCAGTGAAAAAATCAAGGAAGGATCTGAAATTTGGATGCAGGAGAAAATTTTGGAGGGTTTTTTATCCACTACAATAGATGTTATTCATAGGGTTTATATTTTATTGTGTGAAGTGTGTAGGTGCGAAAAAATGTTTCATTTTAATTATCATGGAGATGTGGCTTGAGGAAACCATTGTAGAAACAAAGTGTTCTCAAATAATGACAAAACATGGACCCCATAAAAAGAGGCAAGGACTATTCACCTTCTTAATTTTGAAAAGTCACATTTTGTTAAAAATATTAAAAATATATTTCACTAATGTTTCAACATAATGCTTATTAAAATGAGACATATAGAATTTTTTTACTTGTATGTCATGATGAAAAATGTGAATCCATAAGTTAGTAGCTTTCATCTATATGGTAGTTCACAGATATCATTATAGATTAGTCAAGAAAGATAAGTTTGAAAAGTTGGGAAGAAACTTTATACGACACTAAATATTTCGCCAACACATCAAAATTACAAAATAGGCTTCCCATCAACCTACCTTGTACACTATAAGTTATGTATAATGTATACATAACTTAAACTTTCTTCTTCTTCTTCTTTTTTAATTTGGTGCTTGGATTAATAGTTAAGAAATTTACAAGTTTTATTCGTGTGCTACTAAACACCATGCCTTGAAAGTATAACCATCCTCCAAAATTCAATTTCATTTAATCACACCATATAAATTCGCATTTTACACTGGTGAAACTAGCAACTGTGACCAAAAATAGAATGCAAAAGTTTTAAAACAATCTTAAAAAAGATTGGACAAATCGAACAACTCATAATGCTCGTGTCCTTGATAATCTAAGATACAAAACAAAATAAATAACTATAGGGGGACATTGACAAAGAAATCATACATAAAGAGCATGGGGAGGTGTCCAAATTGATTGGTTGTTTTGCTTCCTTGTTAGATGAGGGTGTTGATGACCTGTGTGGTAAATCCATTTCCAATTACCGTAAGAAACCTTCCATGTATAACATTAGCTGATTCGATTATTTTATTATGTAGATTGTCGTGTTCCTTTTTTTGTCCACTAGCACTTATGTCAAGCAACAATTACTTCAATTATTTTAGTGCGCAGATTGTCATGAAATTTTTTGTGTCCAGTAGAACTTTACCAAAGAGGAGTTTAATGTACCAATAAGTATCCATGGTGTGAATATAATGGTTTTCTCTCCTCCTGCAATCCACAACTCTACCTTGGTAGGACCTATGAGTCTAAAACATGTTGATTCTCTTGGCCAATTTCCTCCCACTCAACATGAATTTTTTACTAGATGACCATTAGAGTGTTGTGTGCCTAAGAATCTACTTGGAAGCCACCGGGAACCACCTACTAAGCACCACATAATAGTTGTTTCCTTTGTATAGGCATGATGGCTAGGGAAAGAGTAGCACTCAAGGAGAAGAGAAAACATAGAGCAAGGAGGTTGATAAACTAATAACTCCAAAGCATAAGGGAGGTTACCTATGCAAACCAAGGCAATTCAACATAGATAGTGAACCGTCTCTCTCTATCTCTCTCCATCACACCTATACAATGCAGCTAAGAGAAAAGCCACCTATGGATAAGCATCAAGTAAGGGGCTATACATTTCTAGTAAGGAATGTTCTTGAGAGGGAGGGAATTGCAATGAGGAGTCTATGCTCGTTGATAGAGAGTGGTGCTTAACTAACAACAAAGTAACTAACCCATGCTTGAATCTTGAGACATCACCCTCGCACTCATACTAATGCACTCACTTACAAGAGGAAAATAAAGGCATGGGTTTTAGATGGCTTTTCCAAGGTCTTATGAGCTAAGTGAAGTGTCCTAACCCAACAATATTAATTCTACCACCTTCACTACACACCTAGAGAAGATATAACAACATATTGATACTATAGTAATATAATAGTTATTGATTTAATAATATAATTAGTTTAATTATAATAATAACCATTATTATAATTGATATATTGGTTAAGGTATAAGTGTGTTACTGAATTTCTATAAGAATTAGATATACTCTGCATTAAAATAATAATATTATTATTAATTAATATGCCATGATATAATAATATATATTAATTTCATGTATTATGTAAATATAAATTGATATATCAATGAATGGCCGTGGACACCATACAGATGGCAAGAATGGGGATAAAGATAGAGATAAGATCAAGGGACCACTGGGGGGAATTTGTAGACGCGAGAGAGGCCTTGGGGGAGATTCGTTGCGGAAATCAGACCCAAGTGTTGGGAATTTTTCTGGTAAAATCCCAAAAACAGATTAACTGGACACTGAGACAATGCTCTGATTTGCTCCACAGGATCTTTGGCACAGGGAAGCTTTAAAAATTTCTAAGCAGACAATGTTTTTCTCACACATAAGAAAAACTTTGTATTCATTAATAAAAGACTAATACAAAATTCATCCTCTTTCACTCAGAGGGATTCACCAATAACATTTCAACAAAAACAAATACTCTGTCTCCTCCTGAGATTTTACACTACTGTGTGTAAAAATCTCTTTTACATTCACTGCTGTAAAAACAGACTTCAACTACAGAAAATTTACATTCACTGCTGTGTGGAAATTACACAGAGTTTTCTCACGCTGCTGCGTGCTCCCTTTTGCATATTCAGAACTTTTTCATATGCACTGTTGTGCCTCACTTTTCAATTACATTTCATTTACGCTGCTGTGTATATTATCATACGTGCTGCTGCGTTCTTCCTTCTCACATTCTTGCACTGCTGCGCTTCTACACTCTTATATAGCTTAACAAGAAGCATTACATATATATATGATAACAAAAAAAAACTTACATCACTTTCACTTGCCATGCTGCCGTAAAATAAAAAATAATAAAATTAAATGCTTTTACCAACCTTTACTTGTGCCCATACTCCCGCTCATAGAAAATGGTAAAATTAAAGACTTCATCAAAACTTACCAACCCACAGTAAATTACATTTATTGTTTCACTGACAAAACTGGCGGTAAAGAAACTTTTACTTCACGTCAAATTTATTTGCTGCAGGCATGTACTTCAACCGTTGACTTCAATTGGATCGCATCGCACAATCACAATTTGCGGGAGGAAAGATGGAACACCATTACATTGGTGTGATTTGCGATTTGCGATCGGATCACATCGCACCATCGCAATCGTAGAAATCAAGTGAACAAAATGGAGGCTCCAAGCTTCCATGTGATTTGCGATCTGCGATCTCATCGCATCGCAAGCCAAAAACTGCAGTTGAAATTACAATTTCAACACTCCCCTTTAATTTCAACTGTTGGGTTATTAATCATACCCAGACACTTCCTTAAAAATTCAAAGCTTTTCTGATCCAAAGGCTTGGTCAGAATGTCCACGATCTGTTCTTGAGAGCTGTAATATTGTAAAACGATTTCTTCATTGTTCACCAATTCTCTGATGTAATGGAACCTTGTATCAATGTGTTTCGTTCATTTGTGAAACACAAAATTCTTGGACAGGGCAATGGCTGAGCTATTTTCACAAAAAATAACTGTTGCTTTTGCTTGCTCTTGGCATAGGCTCCTCAACATCCTTCTCATCCAAACTGCTTGACATGTTGCTGCTGTAGCTGCCACGTATTTTGCCTCTGCTGTAGACAACGCTACAATGGGATGCTTCTTAGAATCCCATGAAATGGCACCTGAACCCATGTGAAAGACATAACCAGATGTGCTTTTCTGATCATCTACACTTCCTGCCCAATCACTATTGGTGTAGCCAACTAAATCTGAACTTTCTGAAGAAGTATATAAAATGCCAAATCTTTTTGTACCTTTAACATAACTCAGAATTCTTTTTGCTGCTTGCCAATGTGCTTATTTTGGCCTCTCCATGAATCTGGAAATTAAACTAACAACAAACATTGTGTCAGGTCTAGTTGCAGTTAAATACATAAGGTTGCCAACTATACTCTTGTACAAGCTAGGATCAAAATCCTTGTTGCTTTCCTCTTTGCTGAGTTTTAATCCCATTGCTGTGGGAGTGATTGCTGCCTTGCACTCTTGCATATTAAATCTGCCCAACACTTCATTTACATACTTTGCCTGTGAGATAAAAATCTCATTTTCATTTTTATCTACTTTTATTCCTAAGAAGTATCTCAGCAAACCCATGTCAGTCATCTCAAATTCCTCTTTCATGACTGATTTGAAATTTTTAATGAGGTAGTCATCATTACCTGTAAAAATCACATCATCTACATATAACACAACAATAAAAATTTTACCATTCTTTTCTTTGATGTAGACGGTGGGTTCTCCCTCACATTTGTCAAATTCATTTTCCAGTAGATAGGAATCTATCTTATTGTACCACGCACTTGGCGCTTGCTTGAGCCCATAAAGAGCTTTCTTCAATCTGCACACTTTGTGCTCTTGGCCTTTCTTCTCATAGCCTAGAGGCTGCTCAATGTAGACCTATTCCTTCAACACTCCATTTAGGAATGCTGACTTCACGTCCATTTGGTAAACTTTCCACTTGTTTTGTGTTGCTATGGACAACATTGCTCTCATGGTTTCCATTCTTGCAACCGGTGCGAAAGTTTCCTCATAATCTCTCCCATACTGCTACTTATACCCTTTGACAACCAGCCTTTCCTTGTGTCTTTCAATTTTGCCTTCGGCATTGTACTTGGTCTTATAGACCCATTTAACCCCAATGACTTCCTTACCTTTTGGTAACTCAACCAACTCCCATGTCTTGTTTCTCTCTATGGCATTCATTTCCTCATCCATAGCTTCTATCCATTTCTTATCTTTGATTGCATCTTCAAAATGAATAGGATCATCAACATGACAATACAAAGCAAACAAGGAATTCATTCCTTCATTATAAATATCACTTAAGTTTATGAGTTTCTTACCTCTTTCATTCGGTGTGCAAGTGCTTGAAGATGCACTTGAACTTCCACTTTGAGGTGTGCTTGGAGAAGCACTTTCATTTCTCCTCAAGGGTGTTCCTTGCTATCCTTGTGTTGGCACTACTGTTTGGGGATGTATTTTAGCCATCTCCTCATCATCTTCATCATGAGACAAACAGTTTTTAACATTCACTGTTTTCTCTAGGCTTCCATCCCAAGCTTCCTCTTTAATGAACTGAACATCTCTCGTCACAAAAAACTTCTTGGTAGATGGGATATACAGTCTGTAAGCTTTGGATTCCTCACTGTATCCAATGAAAAGATATTTCTCCTCTTTTCTCTCCAACTTCCTCCTTAGCTAATCTAGAATGTGTGCATAGGCCACACATCCAAAAACTTTCATGTGGGTGACACCTTGTTTTCTCCCACTCCATGCTTCTTCCGGCACTTTATTCATCACAGCTTTTGTAGGACACCTATTCAAGATATACGCTGCACAATTTACAGCTTCAGCCCAATAATCATTTGGGAAATGCTTTGCCTTCAACATGCTTCTCGCCATATCCATGATGGTCTTGTTCTTCCTTTCAGCAACTCCATTTTGCTGTGGAGTGTATCTTGCTATAAATTGCTTGTGAATTCCATTTTCTCTACAAAATCGTAGGAATTCTTTGGAGATATACTCACCTCCTCTATCTGTTCTCAAAACTTTGATATGCAGGCCGCTTTGATTTTCCACAAGTGCTTTGAAATTTAGGAATTTTTCAAACACTTCACTTTTATTCTTCAAGAAATAAACCCAAGTTTTTCTTGTAAAATCATCAATGAAAGTTAGAAAATATTGGCTGCCTGCTAGTGATGGATTTTGCATCGGTCCACATGCATCTGAGTGGACAATCTCTAAGGGTGCTTTTGCCCTTATGCTTTTCCCCGATGGAAAACTTTCTCTGTGTTGTTTTCCCAATATGCAACCTTCACAAAGGCTGTCAGGTTTCTCTATCAATGGTAATCCTCTTACCATCCCTTTTCTGCTCAACAAATGAAGACCTCCAAAGTTGAGATGTCCAAATCTCAAGTGCCACAACCAATTTTCATCCTTTGGCACGCTTTGGAAAGCCTCTTGGGTAACTGCTGCAATTACTTCTTTGTTTTTAAAATCCGCCCTTATTCTGAGAGGGAACATCCTGTTTCTCGTCGTTTTTACTTCAGCAATGCATCTTTTGCTGGGTGCTATATCCATGATGGTGCATATATCATTCTTAAAGAGAACATTGTACCCCTTATGGACAAGCTGTCCAATACTCAAGAGGTTACACCTCATTCCACGGACATAGTAGACATCTTCTACGGTTTTCTTTTCACCTTTCTTTGTAAATATCTTAATTTCTCCTTTACCCATAACAGAAATTTTACTATCAGTCCCAATTGTGACTTGTGACTTCACAGTTTGATCTAAAACAGAAAACAGTGCTATGTTTCCTGTCATATGGTTGCTACAACCGGAATCTAGAAACCATATATCTTCACTGTTTGTTTCAGCCATGTTACAAGCTAATAAAACATTATTTTGGCTTGTATTTTCTCTAGTGATATTTGCACTAGAACTATTACTCATATCATGCTGTTTCTTTTTACATTCACTAGCATAGTGCCCATATTTTTTGCAATAATAACATTGGACATTGGATTTTTCATACCTTTGTCCTTGAGCATGATGTTGTCCACTTTGTTGGTTTTTGCCATGGCCTTGGTTCTGATCTGAATTGCTGCCTCTTCCTTGAGCATTTGCTGCACTATTGCTTCCACCTTTGTTCTCGCTTTTGCCTCTTCCTCTCTTGTTTCCTCTGCCTTGACCTCTTCCTCTTCCAAAGGACATCTAGGTCTTGAAGGTTTACTCTAGAGATGAGTTTTCATTTCTACTCAACCTCTGCTCATGTGTTATCAGTGATGCATGGAGTTCATCAACTGAAAAGTTTGAGAGATCATTTGTCTCTTCTATGGTGGTGACAATCACATCAATCTTTGAGGGTAGGACTCTCAAAAGTTTCTCCACAATCCTCCTTTCTTCAAGAACTTCTCCATGAGTCCTCATTTGTGTGACCAACCAATCACATGTGTGAAGAATGAGTCAATATTGTCTGACTCTTTCATCTTCAGATTCTCAAAATCCCTCTTTAGCAACTGTAGTTTTGTTGTCTTCACTTTCTCCATGCCTTGATAGGTTGTCTTGAGGATTTTCCATGCTTCTTTGGATGTCTTAGCTGCTGCTATCCTTGGAAACACACTCCAGTCAATTGCTTGATACAAAAATACAAGGGCTTTTGAGTTCTTCTTCTATTGCTCTTCAATAAGTCTTTCTTTGCCTGAGTTAACCTATTAAACTCATTTTCATCTGCTGGTTTTTCAAAACCATCTTGAACTATTTCCCATAAATCTTGACAGACAAACAGGGCTTTCATGGTTATTGCCCAATAGTCATAGTTTTTCCCATTGAACTGTGGGAATTGAGGGTTAAACAAACCCATACTAGTGCTTGTGCTAGCCATTCCTTGCATTCTCAGCTATGTTTCTAAATACTTGTGTATTTAAAACCACTGACGGCTTCTTCAAGAGAAACACAGAAAAAACTAATCTGAAAAAAAATACCCGGATTCTTTTTTCATGAGACTTCACTTTGCTGGAGAAGATTTACTGCTGCAACAAAACTCCTCCCTTCAGCTTCTTTAACACTTTCAAAGAGCCTGAACTAGTTATGATACCACTGTTGGGAATTTTTCTGGTAAAATCCCAAAAACAGATTAACTGCACACTAAGACAATGCTCTGATTTGTTCCATAGGATCTTTGGCGCAGGGAAGCTTTAAAAATTTCTAAGCAGACAGAGTTTTTCTCACACATAAAAAAACTTTGTATTCATTAATAAAAAACTGAGGGATTCACCAATAACATTGCAACAAAAACAAATACTATGTCTCATCTTGAGATTTTACACTGCTGTGTGTAAAAATCTCTTCTACATTCACTGCTGTAAAAACAGACTTCAACTACAGAAAATTTACATTCAGTGTTGTGTGGAAATTACACAGAGTTTTCTCACGCTGCTGCATGCTCCCTTTTGCATATTCAAAACTTTTTCATATGCACTGTTGTGCCTCACTTTTCAATTACATTTCATTTACAGTGCTGCTTATAGTATCATAGGCGCTGCTACGTTCTTCCTTCTCCCTTTTGCATATTCAAAACTTTTTCATATGCACTGTTGTGCCTCACTTTTCAATTACATTTCATTTACATTGCTGCTTATAGTATCATAGGCGCTGCTACGTTCTTCCTTCTCACATTCTTGCGCTGTTGCGCTTCTGCACTCTTATACAGCTTAACAAGAAGCATTACATATATATATGATAACAAAAAAAAAACTTACATCATTTTCACTTGCCATGTTGCCCTAAAATAAAAAATAATAAAATTAAATGCTTTTACCAAACTTTACTTGTGACCATTCATAGAAAATGGTAAAATTAAAGACTTCACCAAAACTTACCAACCCACATTAAATTACATTTACTGTTTCACTAATAAAACAGGCGGTCAAGAAACTTTTACTTCAAATCAAATTTATTTGCTGCAGGCATGTAGTTCAACGGTTGAATTCAATTGGATAGCATCGCACAATCACAATTTGCTGGAGGAAAAATGGAACACCATTATGTTGGTGCGATTTAGGATTGTATCGCATCGCACCATCGCAATCACAGAAATCAATCAAATGAACAAAATGGAAGCTGGAAACTTACATGCAATTTGCTATCTGCGATCTCGTGGCATCGCAAGCCAAAAACTGCAGTTGAAATTACAATTTCAACACCATGTAAGAACACTAGACTTTCTTTCGGCGCATTTGACATTGCACGGGAGGCAGCCAGCGGCTATATTATTTCAGGAACAAATCTCTGTGACCCCAAGCCTGACCTCGATTGAACGTGTGGCAATCCATTTGAACCTCAGTCGAATAGTGCAAATGAATATGAAACGGCAATCAAAACGTCTGACGGCCAGGTCGCACGGAGTTGAAGGGGCGGGCAGTGGGCAGAAGAGGAAATGGAGGGTCGTCGAAGAGAAAACGGAGATGGATGCGTGGGCAGAGGAAGAAATGGAGGGTAGTTTAAGAGAGGGGAAATGGACGGTCGTTTGAGAGAAAACGGTAGGTCGAAATACGTAGGGTTAACGGAGGGTCGAGAAACCTAGGGTAAACGGAGCCTCCCGACACCTAGGGTAGATGGACCGTTCCCCGATTGTCACATTTCTTTTAATCGTAAACGTAACATAGAAGATTAGGGTTTCAGATTAAAGAATGTTGGGTTTATATGAAATCTTGTCCATCCATCTCTTTATAATTATTAATTAAAAGTTTAATTTGGAGGCACTATTTCAAATAAAGACGTCCTCTGGGCAACCAGAACCTGCCGAACAAGTTCGAAGCCCTCCTGAACGCCCAAAATAAGAATTGTTGTCAGCTGGATGCCCCCACCGAACACATGTTCCAATGCCAAGATAAGACTTGTGTGTAACCAGATATCCCACCGAACGCAAGTTCAAACAAGACTGAAGTGAGTGCTCTGAATCCCGAGGAAATGGTGCTGTCAGGAGAGAATAGGGTTGCCCATGCATTATCTGAGACATCCAACACAGGTAAGCGAGAGACATGTTGTTGTTTATTATTGCAATAAGATTGAATCATACGTCTCTAACGCTGGTTTCTCTTGTCCTGTTATTTTACAGAAAGAGATTTGGTAGATGGTCTTAGCGATGATATTGTTTTGGCGGAAATCATTCCTCGATTGTCCAGGATATTGCCATGGGATAAGCGGCCCCTCCTGAACATGCTGAGTCGATCGTGGAATAAAGCTATGACAAAGCAGTACACATTAGGTTATGACCGTCTTTACAACCGTGGTATACTCTCCTCTGAACCATCCATCTTTTGCCATTGCCAATGCCATTGTACGGGTGCCAATGAACGTTCCAGGCTCTCGGTGTGGAATCCTTTTCTTCCTTTTTGCTGGAGTACGGTTCCCCAACCTCCAATTAGTTTGATATCAACACATAAAATTGAGATTGCGGGCGACGGTGAGCGTTTATATGTACTCATTCCAGGTTCTGCAGCAGAAGAGCGACATATCCAGCCTGACGTGTACCATGTGTGGATGCTCGATTTAAGAGAGTTCAACATTCATTGGAAGGAACTCCCTTCCTTGCCAAGATTGGGGAGACATGTTTACGCAGCCAATTGTGAGGGAGAGAGCTACATATGGCAGGGAAGAAGAGCTGTTTCATCGGAAGCAGATGGAATATGGAAACTCTCAAGAAGTAAAGAGAATAATAGCGAATGGCTTTGGCAATATATTAACCTGCAAACGCTGCCTCCTAAAAACTTGAATTTGGATACTTCACATAGGGTCCCGTCATATATTCACATAAATGAAGTAGCAGATGGCGCTGTTGTGAATTCTCTATACGGAAGACTTTCCTTTCCTTATCACACGTTAGAAAATTTCATTCACGGAAAGGCACAAATTTCAACATGTTTTTATTTTATTCCGGCTGTAGATGGAGCTGGAAGCGGTGTGAGCGAAACCCAGTCCGTCATCCGCGGTGACCTGTACTACCCAGGACGCGATAGCGAAGATGGTGAGGTAGTGATATTAAACTACAAATTGGAAGATAAGAATACTGAAACAGTGGAAGAGAGCAAATGGGCTGATTTTGCGGAGGATTGGGTGGAGTCGGGGAACGACGACGAGTGGCAAAAGATGAAGACAAGCTGGTTCGAGGACGAGGAGCAAATGGTTGAATTCCCTGAGCACTTCCACGGACCTCCTAACCATAACCAAGGTAGCGCGAGTGCCATTAAAATTTTTTTGCGCGACGAATCGGATATAGAAGAATTGTTAGTGTTAAAGGACTGGAAGAATGAGGCCCAAAGGAGGCTGACCACCGTCAAGGTGGCTCAGTATGGTCCTATCTACGCGTATCAGTTAATAAATCTAAAAGTTGTTGAACCAGGTGTATCCAAACGTAAACGTAAACGTAAATGGTGTATAAAAGGAAGATTTAGATAATGAGAAGTTGTGATTAATGGAAAGGGAATGGGTTAATTTGGTTGAGGATAGGGATATGCATATAATAAATTTTTTAGGAGGGGTAAGAAGAGTATGTGATGTTGTTCAACGACAAGTTAGGTGATGACGGGGACCAAGAAATTCTTGAATTCCTTAAAGAAATAAACTTCCAAGAAGATGATAGCGAGGAGATGGTCATGTGGATTGATGAGGAAGATCCTCACAACCCAGGTTCCCTAACCACATCCACTGTAGAACGAATACCATCAAAGAATTTTTTCATTTCAAATCATGGAAAATACAACAAAGGTTAAATTTAGAATACCATAATACAAACACAATATATAAAATCTCTAGTATCATGTTCTCATATTTTGTGCCCTTCCATGGTTATGAGTTAATAAGTGAAAAAAGTGTTATATCATATAGGACTGATCATTTTAATACACGTGATGATGTGGAAATAAAAGATCAACTGTGATATCGTATTTATGTAAACAAAATATTTTCGTTGTTTCTCATTATTAATAATCTTTTGGATTGATAATATAGGGGAGATAGTTTTTTATTATTTTTTAAGTTATTAATATATTATTTATTCAAGCCATTTGAGTTTCATGATATTTATTGAACAATAAAAATCAATTACTTCATATTTATAAACCAGGAGAATCGACACCATTAAACTTTTTAATAGATTTTATGATTATTAAAAGAATGTCTATTTTAAAAATATAGTTTTATACATTAATATAACATTTATGTTTATATAGTAATTCGTAATCAATGTTATTTAAGAGAAATAATATTAATCCATTATATTTTATTATTTTTAATAGCTTTATGAGATGAAGAAGGAGTAAATAGCTTTATTGGAATGTATTTGGAATAAATATTTAAATACATTGACGCAATGTGTTCTTTCATAGCATATTAGAAATATATAAGATTTTATTAATTAAAAACACATAATAACAAATTTATGTGAAAACCAATATATAAAATATTAATTAATTAAAAACACATAATAACAAATTTATGTGAAAACATTTAAAATTAGAATTGAAGAAAATTAATAGTGTACAAATTTTTTGAAGTTATTGTAGGTTAAAATGATTAAAAAAGTTTTAAAGAATATTTGAAAATAGTTTAAGAGAGTGGATTAATTACCAATCAATTGAAAACTCAACATATGTACAAGCGAAAAAAATGTGTTTCATTCATTCACTACATTGAAACATGTTTTTATAATGAATACTAACACAGATTAAGGTAAGCTTCACTGTAACAATTTTCCCAAACTCTAAGGCCAAAAGAAAAATGATAATAATTTCTAATAGAAAAGTCCAAACTATGAGAATACGGTTAACATATTCATAATTTCACCACATTGATAAATTTAGATGTTATAATTAAATAAATGTGGATATTGATAATGATTAACAATATTAATGCAAATGGAAAGTTTCTAGCATTTTAAATAAAATTATAAGTATTTAAAATTCAATTATTTATATATATAAGTATTTTATAAGTTTTAACAATAAATAAATGTTTTTATAAGTGTGTTAATTTTTTTTCCATTTTCTCATTTTGATTAATTTTGATAAACATTAGAGTTCTCAAAATCATGTTAAATCTCATATGTAAAAAACATTGTACACTAAATAAACATTTACAAATGTGAATTCTAAAAATCAATCAAATATATCTTCGTTGAAAAATTAGATGTGTGATTTTTAATTATGATGAGATATCTTTTCATTAAAAATTTACATTAGGTGATTTATTTAAAAATGTGAATTTAATTATTAATCAAATTCTTATGACATTTTCATTACAAATTAGACATTTAATTTATTACTCTTTATTAAATAATTGGTTTTTTCTAATATATAAACTCTAAAAAAAATGGTTATTTAGTTTATTGATCTCATTTCTAAAAATAAAAGTACTTATTCAAAATGATCAAATTCAATATTTTTAATTTTATATTGACTAAGTAGAGAGATGTAACTATATTTATCTTGTTTTAATAAGAAATGTCAAACTAAAATTTTTTCTTTTCTTTCTTTTTTTTTAATGCCACCTGTTTGCCACTTCTTCATCAATTTAATTTGTATTGGATTAGCATGATCCAACTATCTATGCATTTATGCTATTTGTATCAAGAATGCTATTATTTAGTGTTCTTTTTGAGTTCAATGCTTACATAGTATCATTTTAGTTGAGTTCATAAATTGTCACAGTCTCTAATTGTGATATCACACATTGGTATTATTCGATTAAGGTTGGCCACACACTAAAGAGAAAATCTAGTATCCTATAAAGCCTAGTGAAGACGTCAAGGATTAATAGAAATGGGAAAAGAACTAAGGTTAGGAGAAGCATGGTTGATGTTAGGTCTTTACTTCTTCGTCTTACGGGACCAAAAGGGGGGTTAGGAGGAGCATGGTTGATGTGCGGTCTTTGCCTCTTTTTCTTTGTTTAGTTATTGTTTTTCAAGTTCATATCCGACAATATTTGGATTAGAATTAGTCCTTTGAGTGGCTAAGGGTTCCTTAAGATCAATTTTTTCCTATTATTTACTCTCTTTCTCTACATAAACTCACTCATCCCAAAGGCTACCATGGAAAGATTAATTTTGGGTTCTTTCGATTTCTTATTCTCTACCATTTAAACGACAAATTTAGGACCTCCAAATGACACACCTATCAATAAATTCAGCTTATTTCTAGTTCTTATTTTCCATCACGATGGAAACCAAGGTTTTGGTGAATTCATAAAATAATATGGCTCTAAAAGCCTTGGTCTCCCATGACCTGGAGAAGTGGGAATCCTCTACCCACATTTGGAATTCTACCCTTATATACTTAGAGAACGTTTGTTGATAATTTTTCATTGCCAAATTAGCCATGTCTTCCACATTGTCCTGCATTTCTAAAGCTAAAATCTATCTAAAACAGTGTTGCACCTAAATGGTTGCCCTCTCTATTATTTTCCCCAGAGGTAGGAAGAGACTTTTCTTGAAGAATGAGTGTGGACTTCGCCTCTTCTAAGCGCATTTTTGCAACTTGATTATGGGAATTTAGGTTTTGAGATTATGGCTTTCCTTACTTTGAGCATTGCGACTGAATGCATTCCTTCTCTATCACTTTTCCGTGACGATATGAAGAGGTGCGCCTTATAGAATGGGTGTAGCATTTCCTCGTCTAAGTGCATTTTTTGCAAATTAATTATGGGACTTCAGCTCTAACATTATGGATTTCCCTACTACAAGCGTTCCAATAATTTGAATACTCCAAACATACACCATGCTCCTAATGAGTGGGCTACATTTAATCAACAAAACCACTAGGAGAATATGTATGCTAATGTAACTTAATCTAATAGGCTGACAGATAAAAAGGATCACTCTAGAAATACATGAGCTTGAGGATTCTTCACAAATAATTGAGATTTTGTGGGATTTAAGTCACCACCCTCCATTGTAATAATCATTAATTTATGTATTGTCAAATTTTCCTCACTCATAATAACTAGTCAATGTGTCTTATATTCACTACATAGAGAGCTTTAAACATGAACTCACTTTTAATATCTTTCCTCCCCCATTTTTGTACTCCCCATTTACTGATATTTTCTAGAGTAATTTTAATACCTCCATCATAAGTATATACTAGACCAAAACCCAAAACTATCTTTTCAAACATATTGTCCATTTCATTTCACCATTACATCATTTCTCTCTTTTAATCTTAACATAATTTTACAATTATTAAAATTATAAAATTATGAAAAGAAAATTAACAAAAATTTTACAATTATTAAAAAGAAAAGTAGTAATAAAATTTTCCCATAATTAACATAATTTTACATTTACTAAAAAGAAACGAAGTAATACAATTTTACCGTAAATAATCATTGTTTTAAGTTATCATTTTTTTTTTATGAAATTGTTCATTGTAGGATATTCAAAACTTATTGTACTTACCGCCTTGGAAAATTTAATTAAAAATTACCGTCACCATGGCACATACCAACATCAACCTTTTTTGTAATTTAGGTTGCCTCCGGTGCACCAGCTGGCACACGTAAATGTGTGTATATGAATGGCACCACTGTGCTCGTCTGTTGAAAATATTAAATGTAAACATGTCTAGGTTGGTTGAAAATATTAATGTAAACAACATGTCTAGGTTGGTTAGTTTTTGTTTGGTCGAAGCTTTACTGAAATTGAATATGGAGCATTGTCGTTCAATAATGTGGCCGAGGATGATGACGTACTCGACCAGGTATTCATATTTCAGCATGTGTCTGCCCATACTGATAGTCAATGTCAACAGAGCAAACACGTCCCAATTTGGATTTACACATAATTGATTGAAACTTACTTTCTATAACATAACCCCATGGTTATCTTAGCTTCGTATATATAATCGAAAGAAAATGGATGGCGTAAATAATGAAGAAAATAGTGCCTTAGTAATTGGTCATACTTTGAACCGGGTAACAAAACTTTTATTGATATAAATCTATATATATCCACGACACTACTGTGCTGTGTTGTTCTATTACACAATATTAATGCGAATAACGTGTTAAGCTTCGTCTTGGCTGAAGCTTTACTTAGTAATGAAAATGAACATCCGGCAATTTGGCATTGAAGTTATTAAAACGTGCGCGGCCGATATTGATATCATTCCGGCTGAGGATGATAACATGGTCGGGCAGGTATTGATATTTCGGCGGTGCCTGTGCATACCCATAGTCATAGTCAGCACCGACCAACCTGGAGAGCTATCTATGTTGAAATAGAGTAAGACACAAACAAACATGTGAAATTAATTGTTATGTCGTATAAAAAGAATAGAAATTGCAGTTTTGTACTCTTTCCGAAAAGTTAATGCTAATTGGTTAGGTGTGTGTTCTTTAACTTTATAACACACCTTATTATTTTTCATTTATTTAGTTATGCAAGCGAGTGTGTTATAAAGTTAAAGGGCATATGCAGCTAACCAGTCATTTAATGCCCCATGACAGGCTGGTTAGCTCTTGCCTATGTACACAGTGGTTGGAGAGATTAATTACTCTCGAGTCTCGCATTTGGAGGAGGGTTAGTTAACTACTCTCACATTTGGAAGAGGGTTATTTAACTGAGTGATTGAATGATGGAGTGTTTAGTTATTGAGTCAAATCAAGTTAAGTAATAAACGATAATATTTGAGGCAAGTAGCTAATTGGAAAAAGATAAATAAGCTTCACATAATTTATTGTAAGTATCAAGTTTTGTATCATCAATAAAAAAAACCGTAACTGGTGTTTTATGTATGAATTGCTGCTTTGTATCTTCCACCTTTCCAACAAATTAGTATAGACTGAGGGACAACAGATTAGCAGCAATCCGTGATGTTTCAGCTATAACGCATCTTATAGTGGTATACAGGGCCTGATAACGCACAAACATCAGCGTAAAAAATAAAATAATTGCCGTGTTTTGCATGCACGCGGGTCAAAGATAAATTTGTAGCGTTACGAGATAACGCGGTACTTCACTTTCATGAGGGGCGTTATCACACATACGTGTGAATCAAAACAACGGGTTAGCGTGAACCATTCGTTGACGTTTCAAAGGAGTTCCGCAAGGTTCAAAGGTTTATTCGAAGGGGCAACGGAAGTCAACCAGAAAACACGTAGGCGACATTAAGAGTCGTAGTTGTAGTTGCCGCCGCGGTTGAGAATTTTGGCAAAGCCACTCTGATTAGTTAAAGGCGTCGATAGTCAACGGTTTCTTCTGTCTGGTGAGTGGCAAGCGGTAGAAATGGCCGAAGATCACGTGGGAAAAGTTTTGCATATAATGTTAAGCGAAGTTTCGTGGCATTAAAAGGTTTGACGAACTAAAGTTATTGGAAAAGTTCCGATAAAGTTTGAATGACTTTAAAATAAAAGGCTTTCATGGTTTTATGAAGGGTTTATTCCTAAAAGGCTTTATAATGTTTTTTCATAAAGATTTCTATAGGCAGATTTGTTTTGGAAGATTTTTAAAGACTTTTTTCAATTGACAGAGAATTAAAAAAGAAAAGGATTTTTTTAACAAGAGTTTAGGTTTTTGGTGTTTTTTCAAGTATGACAGTTTTTTGGGTGAAGATTGTGCCTTACGGGGGCGCATATTGAAAATTATATTTTTTTCGTGGCGATATGGAAGATAGCCTCATGTAATCAATAAAGAAGTTATAAGAAAAGGAATGACAGCAGTGATGGGTCACAAGGTGTGTCTCAAGAAGACTAAGAAAAAGAATTGAAAAAAAGAGGCAAAGATTGTTACCATCGTTAGAGAGGTTCAAACCGCAGCCAAGGAACTGAGAAGTCTAGCAGAAGACAAAGAAGAAATCAAGGATGATTGGTCTAGCTTTGATTTGCTACTACCTATGTTGTTTACAGGTAAAAATTTTGATCATTGGGTTATCAAGATGTTAACTTTTCTTAGAGCTAAAGAGTTAATTGAGTATGGGTCTAATAACCCATATGATGAAGTATGTGATGCTTTAGCATTGAATTTTATAAAACATGCATTGGATGAGAAGTGTTTGAGCAAGGTAGCCAAAGATACAACTTCTAATGAAGCATGGAACTTCCTGGAAGTAGAGTTTGGTGCAAGGGGGAGCGACATACAACAACAGGTTATGTCACAAGCAAAGAAGTCAATTGCAGATTTGTGCATAGATGAACAAGACTCTAAGAGGAAAACAAAACTTCGAGAATCCCACTCAAAAGTGGATGATGGTTGTCAAGACCATAAAATTGAAACCCATTATGCAAGCGTGCATATGGATGAAGAAGATGAAGCAGAGATTGGAGCGAGAGAAGTTGAAGCCTCTGTGTGTGAAAGAGAGCAAGAGAAAATAAATGCTCAAGGACTCCACTATATTGTGGATGATTCAGATGATGGTGAATCCCAGTGTCATGAGACACATGTGGATGATGATTTCAGAGTTATATGTGAATTGGTGAATCTAGCCAAAGCTGATGGATTTGGTGAAGTTGAAATTGTGAATAAAATTGATAATGCGCATAAGCATGCTTGGATATCTCACCATAGTGTGGATGAACATTATGTTGATGATCAAGAACGTGATAAAGTGATTGAAGAGTTTTGATGAGAATATCCACTAACAACATAACGATGAAAGAAAACCTCCATGCAGTTGAAAAGAAGGAAGACGTAGAGCAGGAAGCTCTCATTGAAGAGAGTCATATTAAATATGTTTTTAATATTGTTTTAGAATATGCAAGTGTTTAGAATAGCATGGGAAAAATAGTTGAAAACACGGTTGTTAATAAGTTTGATGCATATTTGAAGCTCATTGAAGAATGGATTCAAAAACCAATAGAACAAATTGAAGCGAGTCTTAAAGAAGGAGCTGGAATAAAAAAATTGATTGAAATGGTGAATAATGATCTTGAGTATGCAGATTACAAGAAAAAAGCAACAATATGTGATGATGAAAGTGAAAATAATGATATATATGTTTCTAAAGACAAAGATGAATGCATTGAAACCATTTTTCAGCAATGGAGTCAAGAAGAGATAAGATTCTGCTATCAAGAATATGGCAGAAAGAAACTCAGGAATATAAAGCACAAGAAGCAAAGCAAAGAAAACAGTTTGAAGATGCAATGTTATGGCATCAGTCCATAGTTGAACCAATATTTGAAGAGGAATTTGTATAAGACATGATCCAATTTTTTTTCAAAACAAGTTCAAAACAAGTGAAAGAAAAATTGTAGCAGCAACAAGTGAATAAAGCCTACAACAAGAAAGTTCAACAGAAAATGAAATAATTTCGAGGATTTAAAATTTGGAAGAAGAGAAAAAGAAAATGTAAAATTGTGAAAGGCTTGAGCCATTGTAAGCCTAGCTGAGACATAGACCAGCAACCATGTTTGAGTGATAATTGAGTCATATTGATTCATACGGTCATAATTAAGGGGGAGTGTTAGAAATTGTAATTACTCCCGCATGTGGAGTTAGCTAAACATAGAGAGTCAGTGAACTGAGTGATTGAATGATTGAGTGTTTGAGTGTTGAGTCAAGTCAAGTTAAGTAATAGACGACTTTTAGTGTGTGGTTGCATGTCAATATATTTTAGGCAAGTCGCTAGTTAGAAAAGGATAAATACCTTTCATCGGGTTCATTGCAAGTATCAAGTTTTGTGTGAGCAATAGAAGAGCCACAACTTATGTTTTGTGTACGAATTTCTACTTTGTCTCCTCCGCCTTTCCAACAATCTAGTCATCTTCAATGGGATCAAAAACTTGCAAATTATGCATACAATTATGTAGGACAGAGAAGGGGCGACTGCCTCCTACAAAATTCAGATAGCCACTTTGGAGAGAACATATTTTGGCGAAGCGGCCATGGTTGGACCCCTTCGCAGGCAGTGGCTACATAGATATATGAGAAGAAATGGTTTGACTCTGCCAAGAATATTTGCATTGGACATGATTTCACTCACTACATTGAGGTTGTATGGACAACCAACGCCAATGTTAGTTGTGCCAAGATTATATACAATTTAGGCAATACTTGCATAACCTGCAATTATGATCCACCAGAGAACTACGTAGCAGGCGAAGCCTTACTGAAATAAAATTAAAGGAACCCTAGAAATATATAAGATATGAACACCAAACTTTCAACGTTACTATTCTATTTTTTCTCCATATTCATCCATTCTCTATTCATTTACATACTACTAATGTGAAACATTCCATATTATCTCAATATATATATTCTTTGATAAGTAAATTTCACAATATTTGCACCTATTTATTTCATATTCTTTAGGCTTTTTTACACATTTGTCATTAATACCATTTCTGATATTTCACAACATGTGCACATATTTGTTTCATATTCTTTAAATGTGGTCATTGCCATTAATACAATTTACTTCAATTCATATTGGTTTAAAATTGGAATTGAATATTTATTCTAAATTATATGGATTTTTATTATAATTAATATAATTTATTTATTTTTATAGAAAGTTTATTTGATATATTATTTTTAAAATATAAAAAAGATAATAGAAGGTTTTTAGTTAAATTTTCTTAATTCATATTTTATTTAGAAAACATTAAATAAATATGAGTACAAGATTTTTAGTTCAATTTGTTTAATTATCTAATTCACAACACTTTTCTAAGGTTCGCTTAGATATTATAGCCATAATTGTTAACATAAACTTAAACATAAAATAGAATAATATTTAAAAGCAATTTTAAAAATGATCATAAATATCATAAAGAATGGCTTTCAAAAAACCCAAATAATTTGAAAATTTTAGAAAGAGACAAAATTTGAAGATTATTTTTCAAACTAACTTTTAAAAAAAAAAAAAATAATAAAAGATTAAAAATATCTTACATGAAAGCATCATAATCATTAAAATTGACATATCATAATAAGTTTCATATATATTCCCAAAAAAATTTGAAAATTTTGGAAAAATGACAAAATTTGAAAGATCATTTTTCAAACAATTTTGAAAACTTAAAAAAAATGAAACACTTAAAAATATCTTATGTGAAACCATCATAATCATTAAATTTAATATATCATATTAAGCTTCATATATATTTTTATTATGATTTCATAATTATTTGATATTACTCTATTTTAAATAAATAAATATGTTTGAAGTGTTTAAATATAAATAAATAAAGTAAAGTAAAATCATTTTTCAATTTAATAAAAAAAAATAAGATTGCTATTGATATATTTATAATATTTGAGTTAAATATCAATTTAAGTAAATATTTACCAATCTTTCTCAACTACTCACAATTCCCCTACTAAAATCATTACTGCGATTAGTGAATTTTGAATTTTGATGTGATAGCTATTAATCATCTGTATACATTTAATCAACAGAAAGGAAGTTTTGGTACATAAAAAATATTTATTTCAAATTAATATTTATTATTATTTAATTGAATTTTGATGTGGTAGATGTTTTATTGTGAATTGGGCTTAGAGTATGCCTTAAAATTGTTTCTATGTGGCTAAGAGATCGTTTAGGTGAACCGTCAAAGACCCAGAGGCATCTGGCTGGAGTGAAACCCTGCCCCATAGAGAAAGATCCATAGGCTATGACCACGTTATGAAGTATTATCTAAATGATAAGCTTCAAGATTCAAATCTTTCATTAGTCAAGCCAAAAAAATAAAAAAATCAATAAGCATAACTTATGTGAACATAATATAAATTATATATGGCTATTTTCAATTAATAATATTTTTAATATATTTTTATAAGTTCCCCGGCTGCGGGTGATTAAAGTGGGAGTAAATGAAGGGGCGACCTCATTAAGAGGCAAGTGGCTGCCCACTTCAGACAGGTGGATGGAAGCGTCTCGAGACAGCTTCCTCCGTCCGGCACAGTTTAATGCGTCCTTAACTCCGCATGGGAAAACGGTCACGTAGAGTGTTATATCTGTCGACCTCCTCCGCCTGACGATGCACTGTGAAGGGTTGGAAAAGGTTGGAATGGTTAGCGTCTGGCCTCGGTGTTCTGTAAGCAATTTGTTCAGGTCTTGGATGAGGGTGTCATGGTTGAGTGTACCAGGATTTAGACCTCGGCCCTCTGCTCAAAAGGCCTTGGTCTTTACCCTAGGTCGTTCAGGCTTCCCTGTTTGCTCGTATCAGACGGTCCTGGTCTCTGAGCGTAACATCCGACTTCAAAGTATTCGGGTTCTGAGCATTCCGCCCAGCGCGGCTCTGGTTTTTCCTCAACTGCAGATTCGGGTGGTAAGTTCCAGTCCTTTCCATTGTGTTATTTCTACTGTCATCCACTTACCTTGTCAACTTTTGTGTGGAGAAGGGCACATTCGGGTTCCGGGTAGATTGGTGTGCGGTTTGGTTTCAGGATGCCGCGTGACCGAATGCGACTCATTAGTCGACGGGGTGGCTCAAGGGGTGGCGCTAGAGGTTGTGATTCTTCTCCACGATCCTCAGCCTCACTCGGCTCCCCCTCTGAGGAAATCAACTCACCAGGAGCTTGGCGAGGATGAGGCAGAGGGAGAGGGCGGGGAAGGACAGCGATGTGCTCGCTCGGTTCTCACCCTTCCACTCGATTCCGGTTTTCTTGCGTCTTGGATAATGCCACCTATTATGTTACAGTCAGGATCAAGAAATGTGAGCACGTAGCCATGCCAGAAGTCCCAGCGGAGCCACAACCACCCTCGCCTGTTCAGAGCTCTCGACTGCAGCCTGCGGAGGCCTCGGGTGCAATGGCGGGAGCAGTGGCAGGAACAAGCGAGCCTGCAAGGAATGATCCCCCCTACACAGATTCAAGCACCTCTGATCCATACGCCTGTCCCGTGGTGGAGGAACAACCATCCACCTCCATGGATGAGTAAGTCCTTTGTTTGGCTGCTGGGGAGATTGCTTTTACAGCTTCAGAATGGTGGCTTGATGGTTTTGGGTCGATTTTCGTTAACGTATGTTGTGTCTGTTATGTGTTTTATGTCGGGTATGTATGGAAGCTCCGTGTCTATAAAATTCCCCCTCGCCTCGGCAGGTATAGGAAGCTTTTTTGCATGTAACTAGTCTGTTATGGGTTCGGGTCTGGAGTCAGTGGACAGTCTCTTCGTTCCACAGTTTTTCAGGTTCATGTTCAGTCACAGTAAGCTTAAATGTTCAGCGGTAGCCATCCTAGCATGGTGGATGTAATCCTTTTGTAACTCTTTTTGTATAATATATTAGCAGTAGCACAATTTACACAAAAAATATATATATATATTTTTATAAGTTAATTGAATTTTATTTGAAAAAAGAAAGAGAAGAAAACTATATTTTCCCCTGAAAAAAACTATTTTTGAATTAATATTAATTTGAATAAACTGTGAAGAAACATAATTTATGTTAACATACTATGTATTATATAGAGTTAATTTTTTATATTTTTGTCACTGTCTTCTTATTAAATTAACTCAATTATATTAAAATAAAAAAACCAACTGGATCTTTTTGTTGAAAGTTTATTTCTAAATAGAATAGATACACAAACAAATAATAAAATTAATTGATATGATGATTGCCTTCTTGATAAACATTACTCATATTAAGAGTTCAAATTGTTTCTTTATAGATTGATCGATATTTGTTTCTTGTCTAAACATTCTAATAATATAATTAAGGCTCTTCATGTTACTTCATTGCTCTATTTAATGAGATTTATCTGCTAATCTTTTGTTTTATAATTATATATTTGAATTAATATTAATTTCAATTAATTGTGACTAAACATAACTTATGTCAACACACTATTAATTATAATATTTGTTGACACCTAATCCTCAGCGATTGGGAGAATTGAATGTGAACAGTCATCAAGAAGATGAACTGAACGATCACATTCATGTATATAATAGATAGTTGCCTAATGGAATAAATGAATCAGTTTTCTGGAGTTACTCCTGGCCTGACATGGTATCAAAGCACAGGTCCCAGGTTCTTTTTTTAACCTTGCCTTGTAACTCCTCTGTCCACTGCCTGCCTTCTGCTCCTCTGTCCACTGCCTGCCTTCTGCTCCTCTGTCCAACACCTGAAGGTAACACTGCCTGACATTTTTATGAAAACAACTCTGAAGCTGCATACCAAACGACTGAAGGAGTAACGCTGCCTGAAGGAAATGCTGCCTGACAAGAATGACTAAAGGAGTAACGCTGCCTGACAAGAACGCCTGAAGGAGTAACGCTGCCTAAAGGAAATGCAGTCTTTGTGTCTTCTCAATGGATAGATCATTGTTTTGAAATTGCTGTCTGATATGTCACTGTTTTGAAATCATTGTCTGATATGTCAATATTTTGAAATCGATGTCTGATATGTCACTATTTTGAAATGATGTTGATATATGGATAGCGCAGTTTGTTTGAAGAAACGCGCATGGTGAACCACACATGGTGAAACGCACATGGTGAAATAAGCTGGTATATGAAACGTTGTTGTGCTCCATTGAAATGTTTGAATGTTGAATATGCAGTTTGAAGAAACACACATGGTGAACCGCAAATGGTGAAACGCACATGATGATATAAGCTGGTATATGAAACGCTGTTGTGCTCCATTGAAATGCTTGAATGTTGAATACGCAATTTGAAGAAACGCACATGCTATGAGAATGCCTCTAACCACTGTATTTTAAACGCTGTTTGACAAGGCTCATATGTTAAATGTTAACATATAAGTGGTATATGAAACGCTCCTAGCGGTATATGTTAAAAGCGCAGTTTGGTAAATGTTAAATGCGCAGTTTGAAAAGCTGGTGATTGAAACGCTGTTTGACATGGTGATTGAAACGCTGTTTGACATGGTTTCATTTGTATAGACTTTGAAAACTGTAAAGAGATATATTTAAATGGTGTTTGAAAAGCTGGTGATTGAAACATTGTTTGACATGGTGATTGAAACGTTGTTTGACATGGTTTCATTTGTATAGACTTTGAAAACTGTAAAGAGATATATTTAAATGATGATTGAAACACTGGTGATTGAAACGTTGTTTGACATGGTTTCATTTGTATAGACTTTGAAAATTGTAAAGAGATATATTTAAATGGTATAGCAGTAGAAGTTTCTCATACTTTTAGATGCCAAGGATAGCAGCAGAAAATTTGACTATATAGCAGCAAAAGTTTTTTTTCATAAGAGAATTTTCTTTTGCCATAAGAAGTATTAGTCTATCAACAAAAGTTTTTTTTATATCAGTAGAAGTAATCTTTTACAGAATGCATTCAATCATCTCTATGATAGGAATAGTTCTCATTGGCAAGGAGAACTATCCTCACTGGTCTCGGATGATACAACACACCCTCATCTTCAATGAGTTGGAGTGTGTGTCGGAGAAGGAGACAGTGACCCAGAAAAGCCTACATCAGACAAAGAGCTCGCCATCTGGGAAAACAAGAACAACAAAGCGTATGCATTAATCGCAACATCTATAAATAAGGAGGTGAGTCGCCACATTTCATCATACTCAACTGCCTTTGAAGCTTTACAAAAGCTGAAAGAACTCTATGACTCACATTCTTCACTTGAAGTCGTCCAACTTATGATTAAACTCTTCACTCTTGAACTGCAAAATCATGATCCTCTTGCTCTTGCATCTGAAATAAAGTCTATAATGCATGATATCAAATCCACTAAAGTTGAGTTGGATATCTCTCTTATTGCTTTTCTCAAGGCACTTTATCCTACATACTCCAATTATCTTGAGTCTTTACAAGCAAATGGAAATCTCAAATATATAACCTTTGACTCTCTTGTGAAAAAGTTTTCTGAAAGAGAAAAAGCCTTTGGAAAGAAGACAGCCCCTGAATCTTCTGAAGAGACTATATGCCTGGCTCATAAAGAAAAGTATCCTGCTCAAGATTCTACAAGAGGAAGAGGTGGATGAAGAGGAAGAGGAAGATATTTCA
>APFE030253735.1:0-30350 GCA_000404065.3 Pinus taeda | reverse complement strand
ACTGAAGCTTTGGATTGTGTGCTTGCTTGAGAAAGCTCTTTTTCTTCCTACAAAACAAAAACACAAAACTCAACATGGACATACAAAAGAACAAGCCTTACGGCTTAAAGTTAGCTTTACCCGGAAACTAAATATTTTCCTCAATGTTTCTGATTTTCCGAGATCACACTAAGGCGCAGGGAAAAGAGCATACACATGAGAAAAATCCTTCCTTTTTGTTTCTGATTTGCCCAGATCGCACAGAGTCGTAGGGCAAAGAGCATACACAGAAATCAAAAGGTATAGATCTGGTAATAAAAAAGAGCTAAATAAACCGAAACCGAAATAAACAAAGAGAAAATAACTGTAAACTACAAATAAACACTGTATACCTCCAGATCTTAAAAATGATGCAGCTAGGGCTACTAGAAACCTTTTCGCGTGAAACGAAAGGGGCTCCTCACTAGAACAGATGCTCCTAAAATAACAGAGCAGTCCTCTCGGCCCGAAAGCAGTTAGAAACAACAGATCTAGGAGATGGCAGTCGGATGCTGCTGTACCGGCTTCAGATTTGGATCAGCAATGGACGCGGCCCTCAAATAGCTATGATACCATGTAGGAATTTAAAGGATAAGTGCTTCAGACAGAACACCAAAGGACATCGCTCACAAATAGATCACAGATCAATACACCAGTATTTTGATGTGGTTAAACCCTCAAAGAGGGAAACAGTCCACGGCCTGAGCCAACGCGGCCACTTAAGGCAATTTATTAATAAAAGAATGAAAATTTACATAAGCTTCTCTCGTGAACGGTTAACCTACAAATGACCCTCCATGCGCTTTAAATAGAATTCATGGACCAATCGAGTGTTAAGCCACGGATCAAGTGTCGGTAATACTGAGGAGAGAATGAACAGTCAGATCACTACATATCGTGACCATCAGATTGTAAGTTACAAATGTACATAGTAAAGAAACACACTTTACCTAACTCTATACTAGACCAAGTTATACTTAGCTATTCCTATGTGTTGGAATATCCTAACAGTTGAAATCAATTTTTTCTTTAGATCTGGAACATGCCTTACCTCCTTTAGTAGCCATTGGTTTCCATTCTGCTATTTTACAAGAACCTTACCCATTCCAACAATTTTACAAGGTTTATCAACACCCAAATGAACTTGTCCAAAATTTCTTTGAACATAGTCTAGGAATCAGTAATGTCTTCGAAAGAAAGAATCAAAGCATCTTGTAACACTTCACCTGTCACATTTACTTCATGATTGTTTTCTTGATGTGCATCTCCTTCTTTTCCCTTTCGAGATCTACAGTCTTTCTTTAGGTGTCCTTTCTTTCCACATTTCTAGCACACTATCCCCGATCTGGACTTGGATCTGCCTTTCCTTGATTTACTATGATATCCTAAGCTCTTTCCTCTTTCCATTTTTCTTCCCCTTGACTCTGCACTCAAAGCATTACCCGATTTCTCACCAGAGCTTTTTCGTCACATTTCCTTGCTAAGGATAGCACCGACAACATCATCAAACTTTAAAGTACTAGATCTAGAAATAGAGTTACTAATGGCCATTACTAAACCATTCCAACTTTCTGCCAATGAGCACAAGAATAAAAGAGCTCTAACTTCATCATCAAAGTTTACCCCTACAGAACATAATTGACTTGTAACAGTATTAAAATAATTTAAATGGTCTGCAACAGATTGACCTTCCGACATCTTCATATTAAATAATTGTTTCATAAGAAATACCTTGTTTGAGGCTGAGGGTTTTTCATATAGTTTCTCCAACGCCTTAAACAAACCCTCTATTGTTGTTTCCTTCGAAATGTTGAAGGCGACCAACACTGCGAGGCACAACCATTCTGTTCCAAGTGCCTTTCTATCGAGAAGGTTCCATTCTTCATCTGTCATACCCATCGGCATCTTTATTTTTCTGCCCAATGGTAGGTATAGATCTTTCTGATACAGATAATTTTCCTTCTGCTTCTTCCACAACAAAAATTTTTGGCCGTTAAATTTCTTGACCCTAAACTTATCATCTTCCACCATTGCTCCCACTCGAATGAGGAACGCTTCTTTCCTGCAAATTTATCAGCCAAATAGACCTTCGGCTCTGATACCAGTTGTTAGAAAATTATATATTATGGAGCAATGGAACACATAAAATATTGCAGAAATATAAACACAGAAAAAGCATAAAACAAGAGAGACACAGATATACGTGGTTCACCCAGTTTGGGCTATGTCCAACCCGAACAGCCAGTCCTTTCTTTATATTATCTAGCAACATGAAGAGACACAACCTACAACAGATATGTTATAATATCCTCTGTTTTCTCTCACAGCCTCACCTCTCTATTTCTCACTCAGAGAATACACATCTATTAAACAACCTCAATACAATGCCCTCATACAAAGAGAGGGGTTGCCTTCTAAGGCAAAAAACCCTATACTAAACATAAGTTCTACCATCAGATCATCTGCCTAATGAACGACCAGATTGAATAGAAATTACTATACTTTTACAAGGCAATTTTACATTTGTTTTTAGTTTTGGGGGCGCTGCTCCCTAAACCCCCGCTGGGGGACCGCTAGTCCCCGGCCGCAGGGGGGGACATGTCCTCACGCACCCCCCTGCATGGAGGGGTGTAAAAACTTCCTGGGGTATACATCTGGCTGAAACAAAGACCTCTAAACAATCATGCTCCATACTCAACAGCAAGGGTGTTGGCGTTGATGTCAACAACCATGGGGGAGATGTGTTGGAAAATTGGCATTATGTGATAGTTGGAAAGTGTGATGGCATTGATATCAACTAGACTAGCATGAATGTTCATTGCAACTGAGCTGGCATTGATGTGCTTGGTGTGTCAAGCTTAGGGAGTGTGCCATGGTTGGTGCAGTATCTTGTAGAGAATCATCATAATATCAGGCTTATTAAAGAAGCCATAATATGATGACTATGATGAGGATTATGATGGTTTGGAGTCCTTGAATTTGGAGGAGATTTCACCCCATGTATTTAGCTTAGATGCCCTTGGAGATGGCTTAGTTGGATTGCTCTTGGAAAGAGCTTTCCACCAGTATGTGGAACTCTAGAAATGGCCTACTGGATCGAAAGTTATTGACAATAAAAGTCATGATCTCCAAATTCATAATAGTATTTTCAAGAAGCCCGAAACTTTATTAAATAAGTTATCTGGATAGTCTGGAGTAGGGCTAGCAGGAACATTGATCAAAAGGTCTGAAGCCTAGAAACATGAAAGCCCATAATTTTATTCATAAGTGGGAAGGGAAAATTTGGAGCTCGGTTAGCAAAAAACAAAAATTGATGGACCATCAATCGACGAAACTCGTAACAAATATTTCTCGAAAGATTGAAAGCTAAGATGCAATTGTAATTGAGATTTGTGCATTACAGTGGGGCTGATAGGTAGAGAACATAGTAGCATAGTAGATACTAACAAATGGAACCATTTAAAGAGCATAGGCTCAAGGAGTGGACCAAGCCCGAAACCTCCAATAACACCATAAAGGCGCTAGGAAAAGGTGCTAAGGGATTGTTAGCGAGGCACCTAAGTGGGATAGGTTAGAATCCAGTAACCCTGTAAGATCTTAAGGAGTGTGATTAAAAGGAGATACAGGCCTACAAGCATCAAGGCTCCAACTTAGTAAGGGTATATAGTATATATATATATATATATATATATATAATATATATATATATATATATATATATATATATATATATATATATATATATATATATATATATATCTATATAACCTGGTGGATAGTGGCTTAGCCTCAAGGTCTTCATTATAGAAGGCATGACATGGAGTGTTGACGTGGAGATTGTGGGCCATACTTGGTGACTATATCCCACAAGTTTGAGGAATTGTAGTTAATAAGAAGTTATGGGCATGCAGGCTTCTAGTTTTGTGTTTTATACTATGATATATGGTGATGGCCATAGTTGGCCATTTGGCAACTCCCACCTGTGTTGGATCCTCTAACTGACAACAAGTTCTCCTCTATAATTTTAAAGAAGATTTATATCTCGAAAGGGATGATGGACGAATTACCATCTCTTTGGCAGTGTGCTAGTGAGGAAAGAATTCAAATCACATATTTATAAATGGAATCACTAGAAATTTCCAAGACCATTGGAATGAGACAAAGAGGGCCATGATCTGCATAATGAAGTAATGTAGACTCGCTCAAGCAAGAACAAGTCACCTATGATATTCCTTGCACACCATGAAGTATTAAATGGAAAAGAATTTTGGGTTCAAAAATTCAAATCAAAAGATTAGATTTCCATGCCAAATATGTCCTGAGCATTGAAGAACCATGTTACTAATATAAGTAGGAGTTAATGGAGGATCTCTTTAAGTTCACAGTTTGACTAAGAATTAATTCTTGGTATGACAAACACTCAAGTTCCCATCCTCATGTTTTATGAAACTGCAATGGTTGAGGGAAAAAATCCTACTCACAGTGTTCAATGAGGTTACAAAGGAAAAGGAACTATATATAACAAAAACATGGATATCCATACCGAAGTATGCTTTCAGGTAGTATGCAGGACAACAGAGACAACACTGATCACTGTGTTGCAAGGAAAGAAACCGAGGATTGTAGTTATGCATTTGGGGGGATGCAACATTGATGGGAGATCTATTTGGAGAGCTTTGTGTGTGAGAGTGAGTGTTTCTGAGAAGAGGCCAAGCGTGCATGTGTTGTTGTGAAAGGATGAGAATGTATATGCTGTAGATAGAGGTCAATAGTGTACCTATAAAAAATGAAGGCCGAGAGTTGAGATGCCTATTGTATGAGGGGCCAAGAACAATGAGATGCTACAAATTAGACAATGGGTACATAGAGGGCTGAGTATGAGTGGAGGATACTAAGGACAATGGAGGGAATAATGTATAAGAGAACAAAAGAAAAAATGCAAAGAAGAATTGAGGGCCAAGTGGACAATGGGAGAGTTGAAAATAGGAAGAGTTGCTTGCATTTATAGTGAGAAGTAAATTTCCTCATTGAGTGTGGGTTTGAGCCTATATATAGGAAGTTGGTGCTTCCATATTAGTGGAATTCTTAAGAAAGCTTGCGGTTGGTGCCTCCAAGTTGGTGTTTTCATAAATCCAAGGAGTTGCAAGTTGGTGCTCACAACAAAGCCATGAAGTTGGTGCTTCTGGTAAGCTAATCAGGTGTTTACATAAGAAGGGAGTCAATGCTTCCTACTAGTGGGTTCTAGTAAACAATCAATGCGAGTTTTTACTTCCTGCGAGTGGTGGCTCACAAACAAACATTGATGTAATAGAGTAGGAGCTCTTATTTACATCATAATAAAAAACAAGCTTTGGTAATAATTCTCATGATAGGATTTCCATGTTGAACCTTTGTGTCTCATGTGTATGCTGCTAATGGTGTGTGTGTTCATGTGCTAATTTGTATTGTTGTTGAACCTATGTAGTTGTTGGTCACATGAATGGTTTCCATTTTTGAATGTGAAGAGATAAATTGGCATAAATGTTAGATTTTCCTTAGTACTAATTCACCCCCCTGTCAATATTAACGTTGTTTCAAACAAATATCAATAATAATATTTAATTTTTTCTTGTACATGTCAAGGGTGGAAAATATGAAAATAAAATTTGATAAAGGAAGAAATGTTTAACCATAGAATGGCTTGAAAGATATTAATTTTTATTTTATAACTTTTTTTAAGGAAAGAATATCAAAATGTGAGTAGGAAGAAGACATTAGTTGCAATCGAAGAAGATAAGGAAGATCAATCATAAAAGGCTAATTTTTCTATGGTTGAATGGATTGGAAACTTGTAATTAAGGCTAGATAATTCTATCAACCTGAGTATAATTTTGAAGGCCCATGGGTTATAAATTCATACTTGAAAATATTCATTGTTAATTAGAAACACATAAGAAGAGAAAATATCTCGTCCATACACTAGTCTAGGAAGCATCTAGTTGGAGAATTTCTTTCAAACCAATGAGATCTAACCAACTCCTAAATAGTAGGAATAAATACCTTCTCAATCCTATTATTACACCTAAGACAAGTAAGACAAGCAATAATTACACACTCTAACACTCTCCGTTAATGACTACTTTTCTTAATCTCGATTAGTTGAGTTCTACAACACACATGATCTATTGTGAACTAAGGAACCTATCAATTAGAAAAGGTTATCTATGCTCTAACTTGAAATTGACAAAAAATGACAAAATTTTGACATCCATATAAAGGAACATCCATCCACCAAAATGCATGAGTAACAAACCACTATAATTGCCTGTCTACTACGATGTCCTTTATATACCTTGTCTATTCAACCATCATATATTCATACATGTACCTATATTTTTAACTCCCACTACATCACCATGATCTTCATTTTTTATTTTATCATCTTACTTGTAACCATGGTCTAGTTTTTCTTGAAGAGAAAAACCAAACTTTAAATACACTTAGAAGCAATTCTTGGTAAATTTAGATCCTTAGAAGAGAATATTCAAACAACAATAGACAATCAAATATCATAGTTCAATACTTCATTATAAAAAAATCCAAGAAAAGAAATAATCAACATGGGAAGAAGTGGTTGAATAAAATAACAACCTTGGGAATAAGATTAAAGAGCTAAAAAGAACGTTAATGAAGAAAATTTCTCTCAATAATTTGAATGTAAGTTTGATATGAAACTCATCAAAGAGGAATGAATATGTTCATTGAGTTATACAAAAAAACAACAAAATAAATTTGAACCTCGTAATTTTGCTGTAAAATACAAAATATGAGAACATGTTCACAATTGCCAAGAAAGAACTAAAAAAAAATCAAAAATTGAAACAACTTAACTTAGAGAAGTAAAGAGGTTGGGTAAAATAATCAAATAGAGATATGTGTTGACTTAGGTTAAGTTAAAATTTAATGGACGTAAATATGGTATATTCAACAAAGCTTCGGCCTTATTAGAAATGTTTATAAATCAATTCCTTATACTGGAAGAAGAGATGGATTAAAGAAGTACAAAAGGTAAAAGAAGCTAGGAAGGAAGGAAAATGAGAATCAATTAACAATGAAAAGCTATTATTAGAGATAAAGATTGAAAAAAAATAAGGAATACGAATATGAACTCTCTATATCCTCTCTTGGAACTGTTGTGGTTTTCCCTAGAGAAAAGGGCCAATATTAAGTTAGGTCTTGAGTGAAATTGATTTTGTATTTTTTATTGAAACTTAAGATAATGTATAACTGAAAGTCCCTAATATAGAAGGATCAATATTGTGTCTAATATGGAATAATAATTTTTTCACAAAGTGATTGGAATCATAACTTGTTACATTAAAGAAACAGTTTATGCTTATATTCAACTTCATATGAAAGACCCTCTTAATGAATACATATAGATGGAAATTTTAGATATATGATAATATGATATGTATTTCAATTGTTACTTTGCACCTACAATTAAAAATTTTATAAGAAAAACATATAAGAATGTTCTCTTAAAAATATAAAACAAGATATTTACAGTCTATGAGACGAATGTAATATCAACATGCTATGATATTCTAATTCTAGAATTGCAACTAATCGAGCTATTATTTTAAGCAATGGTTCCAACCATAATAATTTATGGCTAGATGAGGACCTTTTTGTAGCTAATAAATAAATAAAAAAAGTCTAAACACCTAAGAGAGATTTTTTTTTTTAATTACTCCAAGCCAATCAAGCTCCATAGATCTCAAGTTCTAATAATTTTCAATGCTCCAATGAAGTGGTTGTAATATAACTAGATTATTTATATCTGTGAGCTAGGTGACAATGCCAAATATTATGAGATGTTAGATATGTCTATATTGAACCAAATAATGAATTTTGACATCTCAAATGGCCATAACTTTAATTCTAGTCATAGACCGAATTTCTTATGCACAAAGGCTCTAATGAAGAGAACTATGATAGCCAAATGCACTTTATTTTCATAAAAATAAATATGATTTTTTTTAAAGTAGTTAAATAGTGAATTAAATTTCCTTTCATATAATAATAATATTGAGTACTTTATTTATAATTTTATGACAACCCACTATACTCCCATTAACAAATTATCTATTGAGCTATTATATATAAAATGAAAAAGTAGAATAGCCAACCCTTGTGATGATAACAAGTCTAAAATTGTTAGAAAAGACATTAGGGATGGTCCTAGCGAGTCCACGAAATCCAATAATATAAATAGATACAAATCCATAATCAAAATGAAGAAACATACTGCCTAAACATAAAGTAATAAAATATTTTTCACTTATATATGTAGATCCTTAGAGATTTTAGAGACAAATTTTGACTTGTAATAATATGATTCACATGAGGTACTGCAATTATTACCATAAAAATCCCTATGAATCTTTTAATGTCATGGATAACATTGCAAACATTTATTTTTAAAGTGTTCATAGTTGATGGGGAACTAGGAACTTCCCTAGATATATACATTAACCCGCAAGCCACATATATCATAAAATCATAGTTCAACCTAGGACCAAGATGTCTTGAGACCGTCGGAAACTAGATTCAGGATCCTAGATGCCCACGGGACACCTATCCTTTTATCCTTACTATGATGGGACATGGCTTTCCCCCATGGGATTTGAATCTGAGTGGATGGGATAACATCCTCGTGAAACAACCACCTCGTTGTCCCACAAGGAGAAAGCATTCCAAACATTTCTATGTAATATGACTTTTTTAATAAAATACATAACATTTTTGGTTATATGACCTATAAAAGGGAATTATAATGAAAATATAGGCTACCAAGCTAAGATCATTAAAATAATAGTGCATATCCTCATCCCTCATACATAAGATCATCATTTTAGTAATCAGACAAGGCTTCCATAAACAATGGAATTAAAGCCTCATTGTCAAATCAATCCCTCTAATTATAGTGCCATTATTATTTGCACCCTTTTAGCAAAAAATTAAGGAAATGTTATGGAAAATAATAACATATGGATAGAAATCCATGATAAGAGAGAAAAAGTCTTGGTCAACTTCAGAGGTTATCACTCAATTGTGGATGACATTTTTATAATGATGATTATTTTAGAGGAGAATCATAATAATAAAACTAATCTTCTTTGTTGTTTCATTGATTTTAGAATATTTTTTTACACACTCACTAGAACTAACCTTTGGAAAAGTTTTTAAGATGTAAAGGTTCTTTTTGAGTTACAAACTATAACAATAATGTTGTATGAGAATATTATTTCCATGTTTAGGAACATTAAGGATTGGTTGGAAGAAATTAATTGTTAGAAAGTAGACGAGAAATGTTGTTATCTATTCCCTACTCCTTTTGGCATATTCATTAACCCATCTCTCACCATTATAACCATCATCCTTATTTTTTTATGTTGGTTATACTTCCTTTATGGTGAGGAATTGCTATGTCCTCAATATGAAAATATGAATCCAAGAAGACTTATTCTCTATTATAAGTATTACTATGAATACTAGAGAAGTAAAGGTTGTGATAACTAAATCCAAAAAAGGTCATGTATAATACTCTCATATAGGGAAAAAATGGTTTGGAGGAAGTTCCTTTATACAAACTTAGAATTGATATTTATCACAAGCTTAATTGGAACTATACCATTAAGGAAAGGATAAATAAAGGGTAGAAATCTTATTATGGCTTGAATATGAATGTAAATTAGTGGAAATTTGACCATGGGATAAGAAATAACTCCTCTATGAGACTCTCATCATTCTTATTATCTTATATGAATTTGAAAATTAGGGATGCAACATTTCTATAGAAACTTGGGGAAAGATAGAGCAAATCCAAAATATAACCAATCTTATCCTTCTTATAAAAGTGATTCTTTCCCACATTGAGGGAAATCCATCCAAAGCACTAGTGGCTCACACATGATAGGCATACAAATATGCCAACTTTTAGCTGAATCATTTGGGAATATAGGAAACTTGAGCATTGGAATTCCCAAAACATTGAGGAGTAAAATAACTTGTGATCTTTGTTGCAATAAGAGAGATGAATATTAAAAACACTTCTTTTAACTTCTATTCAAACCTTTGTAGAAAGCAACTACCACTCACATGGCATTGGTGTGCAAACCCATTTTATTCCTTTGACTAGAGTTTCACGGATAATTAGTAGTGAGTTTCTAAAATCATTTATCCTTTTTCAACTTTTAATAGTTTATTTAATTTTTTCCCATCAACGTTTAGATATTGAAAGATGATTCCTTTTCCTTTTTATATGTTCTTTAATTTGAGGATAAAATTGATGTAGACAACAAACATCTGTTTTCATACTCTAATATTAAAGCTCATTGAACTTTGTCTTATTTCAACCTCATAAAACTCTACTTATAAGAATCTACCGAAAGACTTACCAAAGAATGCTAATAAAGTAGTTACAAATTTAGATGATAAACTCAAAGTAGTGTTTTAGATAGGATCATACTGGTAGCACATCTACATCTAAGAACGATGGTGTAATTATTCTTCAAAATATTCTGGATAGTAATTATAAATCATAATCTCTACTAATATTTTCGCATAATCATTATGTTTAAAAAATTATATTAAAAACAATTATAACAAAAATATATCGGGTATCGAGGTGAAATGGATCCATTCACATAAACTTCTTGTTAAATGAAGAGATTCACACATTCCAAAATCATGGCCCCTCTTCTCTTCAAAGAATTTCAAATGGTCATCATAATATATAATCTCTCAAAGATTTTTGGATGAACATCATACTTAAAAAATTGTACTTAAAAATATATAACAAAAAGTATATTTTGTATTTTTTTTGTCTAGGTAAAATATATCCCTTCACACAAATTTGTGGTATAATTATACAATTTACTAAAATGATAAATCTTTGCTATTGATTAGTATGACAAAAGGTAATCATGGATGTCTTAAAAAATATAAAAAATTATAACCTCATCAAATTTCCACAATATATGAATTTGGAAAAAGAAAGAGCTAAAGGGCACCTCTACTTATAATACTTCGCAATAAACAAAACATAACTAACTTACAAATGATTACTGAAAATATTTTAAATATTTTCTCCAAAAATAAAAAAAAATTGTTGTGTAACTAAAATCCCATAACTATGTTCTATCTTGTGATTATGATCACATCCAAAAATTAGACACCACACAAAACTAAATATTATTGTGTAACTAAAATCCTATAACTATGTTCTAGCTTGTGATTATGATCATGTACATAAAACACACATACGGTTGCACACCACATAAAGGATTATGTAGTTATTCATCTTAAAACCAAAATACATCACACTAATATAGTGCATATGAGATCCAACAAATTTTGAATTAGGAGAATGATGTTGAGAAAATATCTCAATAAACTTGAACAATCCTTAAACCATTCTATAAAATAAACATTATTCCTAACACCCTTCCATAATGTTTATTTTATAAATAACAATATAGAAACACATATAATGCACATTCAAGTCATATTTATTTAGTATTCCACTATGGTCTTCATCAACACTTATACTCACTCTGGAGTCTCCCAGAGTACACTTTTTCTCCATCACAACTTTGAGCTTACCATTTGGCCGATTTAAGACACAACTTCCTCTGATCATTATTGATGTACTTACAATAATCAACACTATTAACATACTCAGCCCATCGGGGATTCCACAAGAAAATTTGTCAAGTAACCGAATCATTCTGTGGGCATGCCACCATCTGTCGAATTTTTAACTTTTGTCTACCCATCAGTTTCTAGGAAGACAATATGGATATTGAATTTTTTTAGAGGTTGATCATATAACTTGACCTATCTAACACACAAGGCTCTCATATTATACCCAATAGCCATTGTTCATGGATTTCAGAGCGCCAAGAACCACAAACCATAGCAATATGTATAATTAAATGAATGATATGTTTATGGTTTTCTAAGAACCAAGAACCATCAATTTAGATTATGTTACATTGTTCAATGATTGGTTATGCACCTTCAATTTACAAACCAAAAATATACAGAACTGAAATATAACATGCATGACTAATAACTATTTTAGAAGAGTATGAGAGGCCCTGTATTGAACTCATCATCATTGTCACTATATGAGAAGTCCTCAAGGCTGACCTCTAGTGAGTCTCTAGAAGTATCTATGTTATTTGATTCTTTTAATTCTCCATTTTAAAGATCTTTGGCATGATTTTTGCAATTGAATGTTGTATGTCCATGTCACCGGTAGTAAAAATATTTGATTGAGTTTCTGTTTTTATTGATCATGCCCTTGGAAAATAATGCCATCTCGACATATGAGTTGTTCTCTATGTCACTTGTGTTCATCCTCTTTTCTTCTACTAAGAGTGTTTATAACATTTCATCTATTGATTGAGAGGAAGATTAAATTAAGGTGAAAAAAGCATTATCATAATTTGAAGATAAACTATTTAACAAAAATCCTTAGCATCTTCATCTTCTATTTTAACCCCAATTTCCTCGAACTACCTTATGAGCGATTTTACATCATTTATGTGTGTAGACAATGATACCCCATCTTTCATTTAAAGTGTGAATAATTGTAATTTCATGGAGAAATTTGTGATCATAGATTTTTCCACAAATATCTTAGTTAATTTTTCCTATATTCGTGCAAAATATTTTTCTAAGTCTATAAGATGAACTTGAAACTCTGACAAAGAGAGTCCGATAATGGACTTAGATTTCTCCTCTCTTTTCATCCAATTAATTAATAGTTTAACATCTTGAGGTGTTAGTGCTATTACTTTTACTAATATCCATAAGTTTTTATGCATAAGATGCATTTGGACCTTTACCTTCCAAGTATGGAATTTTAGGCCATTAATTTTTTCAAAACTATATGTTCCATATTTAAAATAAACAATTATTCTATTGTTCTCACCTTGCACACTGGCTCCACTTCTCTATAGTAGTAGTATCTTTGTATAGGGTCTTCAAACGCTCATGCTAGAACCAACCTAAAGAAGTAGTTGTAATGCAGGTGTCTCTTATTGCTCCAAAAAAATCAACAGAAATGTCAAGCTTGGTGTTGCCTCAAACAACAAGAAAATCAAGGGCGAGTGCAACCACACAGTGAAAATTGTGGTGGCATTTAAGTAGCAGTCTCCACATCTTGTTCTCCTCAAATTCACACAAACTCTATTGTAAGAAAAAAAACGAATCCCACATTAAGCAAAACAACAAAACCCATTCCCTACATTGCACACTCAATTACCAAGATGACATAGACCTTGATTGGGCAACAACAACCTTTTATGCCTATGTCTTTGCTTAAGATATTTAGGATCCTACTTGTGGTAAAGGCCTTTCTTAACCAGATGTGATGAAACCAAATGGAAAGCTCGAGATATTTGGAAACATCTTTGGTAATGTGAAGAAAGCCGAAGACAACCTGCTAGAATCTTAAATTGCTTTGGAACATTTTTAGAGAATAATTGTTTCATTTTGTGCCTTCCTGTTTGGAGCCTTTAGGAATATTGGTCACCAATAAATTCCAAAAAATGGAATTATAAATAGCCCTTGCATTAACATATCTTAAACTTTTAAGATCATTAAATGCACTCAAATATGCAAGATTCGATTTACAGTGAAAGATAAAGAAGACAATCATTCATTGAGGTGATAAGCATGGAGCACTAGAGATTGTCGTTTCGGGTGTGCATCGTACAAATATCCCACTCCTCTTACATTTTTCCTAGGCCCTCCTTATGCGATTAAACCCATAGCTACCAACTCTGATACTAAGAAAACGCATATTGGTTTCCACACCACACAAAATATTATTCGTTTATTCTTCTTCCAACCAAGATACATTACATTGATATAGTGCATATGAGATCTGATAGACTTTGAATTAGAATAAAATTGAGAAAATATCTCAACAAACTCCAAAAGTCCTCAAACCACTCTCTAGAATATAAATTATTCTTAGCATGTACAAAATTAGTATTCCTAACTCACAGTAAAATTGATTTCAAATAATAAAAATTTAGATACATGTACAAAGTTGGTAACTTTAACTCACAACAAAATTAATTTTCCATTAAAAAAATTAACCATGATTATACTTGACCATGATTAAAGCTAAAATCTTCTCTCCACATAAATCCATCCATGATGAAGTGTTAACGATCCATCCTTAATGAAGTGCCCATAAATTAAAAAGGAAAAGACCATTTTTGAATTTTTTGCTAAGAAATTGTGATCAAAGAGTATACTATAACTTATATTTATTTGGACAATTATAAAAATATTTTAAAAAATAAATCATTATTGGATAATGTATCCATAAATATATTGGATTCCATGTGTTGGATACATAAAATATTCTCATAAAAATAATTTGTTGGTGGTCTTTAAGAGGTAAGCTTTCATTTCCTCATCTTCATTCATTAACTTATTTCCTTCATTTCTAGGAAAATACTTTTAATAGCAATAAACTTATTTCCTTGAATTACAAAATAACAAGAATAATAGTTGTAATGCAACATAGTACCTACATTTACCACTACATAATTGATTTAAGGTTGTGTTTAGTGCAGATAAAACTCTATACAATGAAAGCTCTTCGCACAATGAAATCATTCCGCACAAAAATATATGTTCCGCATAATGAAAGCTCTTCATATAAAGCTGTTTGCACATTGAAAGCTCTCTGCACAAGCTTCAACAATAGCGTTGAATGAAAAGGAAAATATATTAAACCTTAGTTTATGCATAAGGGCTTGAATTTTAATGTCTTTAAATTATTATTAGCTTTTAATGTGCATAATAACCTATGTGAGGGAGAATGAGCACCTTTCGCACTCCCATATGGAGGTACTTATATTGACATTGGGAGTGCAAAGTCTTTAGAGTGCAAAATAAGTTGATTATGCGGGAGGGCTGCAAAAAGCTCTTAGCACAAGCTTCAACAGTATGATTGAACCCCATGTGTGTGTGTGTGTGTGTGTAACCTTAGTTTATACATGAGGACTTGAATTTTAACGTATTTAAATTATTATTAGATTTTATTGTGCATAGTTACCTATGTGCATGAGAACAAGCACAATGATTAATTAATTTCTTAAGGCAATGTGATGTATGCGTTTAATTAGGCACGCTTTATTTTTTTATTATTAATAGATTGTAGAAAGTGCATAGGTCTACACAATGAAAATTTGAAAGATTCCTCCACAGTCCATCATATGAGCGATGATTATTTTATTATTAATAGATTATATGAAGTGTGAAGGTTCACACAATAAAAACAGAAAAGCTTACCCCGCACAATGGACTTCCTTTGTAGTCCTGCATATATGAATTTGTGTTAATTTTGGACATATAAGCTAATATTAATATTTTAATAGATTGAAAATCATGCTTTTAGATTTGATATTTTAATGCTTTGAAATAATGTCAGATGTAATAATGATTTTTGTTTTTCAGGTACGAATTGTGTGGAAGGAATTCACTAGTATGTGCTCCAATTAATTGAATTAGTACATATTATTTGAACTACCATTTAAGTGATAGAACAATAAATTTTGAAGCAACAAAAACAAGAACAACTTGGGTGAGAATCATTGGCGGTATGCCTGTAAAGAGGATTCTGCAATATTATTATTATTCAGTATAGTTATTAGGTATTGAATAGTTCCCTTAAAATTTCAAATATAATTTGATTTTAAGTGAATAAATATTATTCAAAGTTCTGGAGAAGTAGGGGTTTTTGAAACGTTCTATGGTTTCAAACACCTGAGAATACTTTTGCAAATATGACTCGATTTTACATATATAAGTATTATTCAAAGCTTCGAATGGAAGGGGTGGTCCAGTGAATATTAGTGGCCACCCACCTATCCTACTAGGATCCCAAACAATGTAATGTGTAAGTTACTAAAAAAAATCACACTAAACTCCTCGAATGAAAATTCTAGAACAAGTGTAACGTAAATACCCTAATCTAAATGCCTTCGTTCTGTACTTGTTAATTGGTAAGGAAATTTTGAATTTCCTTGTATAGCAAACTAAGCAAGTAATAAAAGACTTAGTCTCTCGGTACAAAATATTCTAGTTTTTTAATGATGTGTGAACAAGGAAAAGGGGTTTGCCCGAATTGCTTCAGAAACACTAGGAAAGTTGGGGAACGTTGTCGAAAGACAACATCCGAAAACCCTAGCCTCCCACAAAGGGTTGACACATCTTTAATAGAGTAATCACTAAAATGATTCCTAGGAAAGAGACATCTAGAAAGAGCATAGGGAAAATTGGTTTCTCAAAAAATTAAACAAAAAACTGAATGGTAACAGAAAATAGAGAAAATAAATTTACTTTAGACCTTTACATCTTTAATACAAAAATAATATGGCGGATTGTTAGGAAAACCATCCAAGAAGCTGCAGAATATCAATTTCCAGAGGATGCAGAGTTCACCTCAGACATGCCAAAGTGTGAATGAGTTATATGGAGGAGCCGAGGGGGGACCGGAGGGGTAGGTAAACCATAACTGACGCTGTCAACTCTTGACCATATATTTCAAACCTTCATTCTAGAACTTGGATCTATCGACACGAATGGAGGAGAGTTTCATCAGTGTTCGTCAGCTTTTCCTCCTCTTAAAATTTCCATCACATAAATTATTACATAATATATGGATACCTCCATAATCCAAAGGAAAATAAATTATACGTCAAGTAGAAGGGAATAACACTAAAAAAGTTACATTACAACAATAATAATAACCACTGTATGATATCTTAAGGGGTTAAGGTATCATTTTTTTCTAGAGAGTCCTTGAAATGTAACATTTTCCATGTTGTTGGAATAAACAAATTTCATTGTGTGGTAATATGTCTAAGGAAATTACTACGAGTAATACTATAAAAACAATTCAGAGTGACGAATGTTACAAGTTATATTAGAGCCAAGTGAACGAATGTTACAAGCTATATCATAGCCAAGTGATCAACATTGAGGCCTGATTAAGGAAAAGGGAAGTGGAAATTTATGTCAGGAGTGCACCGAAGTAATCCCATTACATGAGTTAAATTATCAAAGTATTCATCAACTCATTGCTAAGGCCACCCTCCTTTACAAAGACTTACTTATGGAGTGTCTAAGAGAACAAACAATCGTTTGAAAGATTTATTTGACAATAAAGGATAAGTAAGAAAATCATACTTTCTTACTAGTGGACAATGAGAAAAGTTCATGAATCTAGAATGGTCAAGGAAGCGTATGCACTAACAAAAAGAAGATGAATATTGATAAGCTAAGTAAAGAAACATTCCTACACAATGGATATGTTTGAGACAAAAGATGGGTGTTGTCGGTGCAAACATTCTGAGAAGTTTGTGATTATCTGTAGGACGAGTGCATGTTAGTGGTTGCAAGATTCTTTATTAATTTACATAAGGATTATTTCAATACATAGTTTATGAGAGTGATCAAGAAAGGAGACATGTATTAAAAGGAGTCAAAATTACTAATGACATCAAAGTAAGAAACATTTAACTGTCATCTCCAATAGATTGCACCTATACTATATGTTGACTGAGAACCTTGTTGAAAGGATGAGTGAAGAAAACCATTGATGATAACTTTTTTTTTTTTAATCCTATCTGCAAATGAGAAGAAAGTTGTAAGGGAATGGAAGCTTTAGCAACATTGTAAAAACACTCAATGTAACGAATGTATTGTATGTTTTCAAAAAATAGAAATTAAGAACCTTTGTTATATATAAAGAAAAATGTATGGTATACGGATATACCTAAGGAGGCCAGTTTAGCATACATAATTATAACTATTTTCCAAGTTGAATAGGGATGTAGGATGCTTATGGTTACAAAATATATGTAAAAATATGAGTCAATTGTGGGATTAGTGGGAATGGTTAGGAATCCTTTCAATTGATATGGTAGATATTACTAGTGGTGATAATAAAAGATAAAGAGAAAATTTTTATGTCAATAGTATACCTTAGGTATAAATATGGTTAGTGTGACCATGTTGACCAATCAAAATAAAGTCCAAATTGATAAAGGAATTTATTAACTTCTGCACTATACAATCTTTTCAAAAGGGCAGCCATAGAAAGAATGGTTCCCATAGTAGAGAAACTAGAGCAAGCCATCAACGTGAAGGATTATAACAGTCAATTGGTCTAGAGCTGTAGTAGAATAGCTAGATAAGCAAACTGATAAAAAGCCAACGAAATAAAGATAAGTTGTGACAAATATGATGAAAGAAAACTAGTGTTGGAAATAATAAGAAAACAATATAATTGAAAATTTCAAAGTTGGAAGGAACATGGTAAATGTATATGGGTTATTCCTTGACACCAAATAGACGTGGAAGCACATTAGAACATTGTCTTTGACATCCAGAAAAGATATTCGTGTTACATCAAAATTTAGCAAGTATAAAATGAGTAAGATTAGAGTCGAAAATATGAAAATCTACTAAGTAGTGCAATGGACCTAAACATGGGAAAGGAGTCCAGATAATCTTAGGAAAATTTTTGTACCTTGTGTATGCAGAGGACTGAAGAATTATGTGAGTTACAAACTCGCAATACTAAATCCTAGAATGATTCGCTAAATGATTTATTTTATAACCACCTCGCAATTGGGAAAGCTAACTGTGATTGAAAACAAGATGACATAGACTTTTGATTAATTGAAATAATTATGATATCTAAAAGATGTGAGATAAGTTGAACTAATAAGGTGAACCAACGTAAATGCATGCTAGATTTCAGAGCCATCTAGTGGAACTGTAGGAAACTATATCTATATATATAATAAAATCAAATGATACAATTGTAAATTATGATGGGAACTCTTAACCTCATCCTTGCTATTTTGATACCTTTACTATAAAATTTTGGCCAATATCATAAGTTGAAAATGACAACCTAAGAATATAAGTATATGTATATGTGTGTGTGTGTGTGAGGTACACACAACAACGAGCATGTATATTAAATGATTATAAGATTTCATTGTATTAACATGCCTTGAAGAATGAAAGGAGGGTTCAAGTAAAATGTCAATTAGAAATGAAAAAACAGCTGAGCAAGATAACTAAATAATATGGCATTTAATTTTAACGAAATTTAAAGTTGAAATATATGTGTGTGTGTGTGTGTGTGTGATGATGATGATGATGATGATGATGATAACACATCAATAGAAGTGATATGACATGGGAAGGGTAGTCTGGCACCAGTTAATGTTACCCCGAATAAGTACCCCAAATATGACTTCGATAGACACAAACGAAGTTTGGTCAAATGATTGACTAGAATGAATTTTTGTTTACCAAATTACCATGTCAAGGTAACCATAGTAAGATAATGTATTAAGAAGGTTGATAGTCAAGGAAGGTGGAGGGTTTCCTAGACACCTTAATTAATAGTTGCAGAACAAAATGATGTAAACACAAAAATGAGAGTTGAGAGGAGTCATGAGTGAGGAAAGTTAGAAAAATATTGTTGTGAAATTTGGTGACATGAATTACTTGTTATCTTTCGTTGATTTTAAGTATGCCACTATTCCAAGTTGTGTTCTTAAGCCATCATAGTGACTCCATTAATATTACCTTGTGCTTTTAAATATTGGTGGTATTGGGAATTAACAAAGGAATGGAATGAAATGGAAAAAAGCAAAAATAATAATAATTGAATTATAAAATTTTGATTGAGACTTCTACGTCAGATGACGTACGAACAAGTAATGTGAATGGAACTAGGTCCACCTAAACAAAGACCATAGGTAATACTTGCCATGGAATGGTAAGTTGAAGTAGTTGTCCTAGAACCTTAGTAATGTTCTGTTGTGGCATTCTAAAATAATAATGGCATCTAAAGAAAATATCTTTAACTGCAAGCCATGAGGGAGACAAAGTAGGGAATCTCCCTTGAACTTAGAAAAAAAAATGAATGAATGAATGATGATGATAAAAAGTATGACTATTGTAAAATGAATAGTTATTCCCATATTGAACTAAGATAAATGTTGTTTTTTTTTTAACAAAGCCTAAGATTCTATTGATTAAATGTATTAAAGTAACTAACTAATTGAATGAAGTACCTATAAGTAGTAGTCATTTAATTATAACGAGATATGTTGGCTAGAAAGGCATATAACCTGTAGCTGATTACTTTATAACAATCCCCAATATCCTATAGGTAATAGTCATCGAGCTCTATGAGGGATTATTACATAAAGGAAATCAACTCAAATAATCCATCATCGATTTATTCAAAAGTGATGTTCAAATAGCTTATTTCCAATTTTCTTCTTTTCAAAGGGTTAAATAGACCATCATCCATTTTTCTAAAATGGGCACAAATATTCTAGAATTCATTTTCCTACATTAGCCCGTCATCCATATTTCTCCTATTAGCTATTACATGATGGGTCTTTTTCTTGTATCCAAAACCTTAATTTATCTTGATATTCCCCCTCCCTCCATTACGAATGGAATTGGTGTGAAACCTTGACTATGATATATCCTCGAGTAATGTTTATTGAAATTTGAACTAAGAGTTGATTGGCAATCTACCCCACTTGAGGTTTGGTGATGTTACAAGTAGAATTTTATAACATAGTTGTGGATTGTTTTGGTGATTAGAAATTTTAAAAGTTTTATAGTTGTGGACATAGTAATTTAGGATATGCATTGAGAGTTTTATGTTTTGAACTAAGGCATTCTACGGGACAAATAACATCCATATCCTAGAAATTGTATTAGATGGAAAGTATTTTAGGACATTCGTAGTTTTATGTGTGACATGGATTACAATGGTAAGTAAGTTGCCTAAGTACCATATCCAAATTTTGCAAAATATATTCTGGTGCAATATCTAATATCTATTTTTTTCACAAAGAAAAACTACTAGAAAGTATTGATTAATAAAGTTTTTGGTCTAGGAATTCAATCACGTGTCTCGTCTTTGTTGTTTGTTTTTTTTTAAATGAATTTGAGTCGTATCTTGTGTTGAGCCTACAATCCTCGTTTAGGGTTCATTTTATTATCACACTTTTGTTGTATTTAAAAATCTATAATAGTGAGAAAGATGGGTGGCAATTAGCATAGAAATTAGTTTTCTAATAGTTTGTATTGAGGAAAAGTTAGTTTTCTAATAGTTTGTACTCCTATCCTACATTATAGTGGATGTGTTATTGAAGAGTAATTTTTAGTCCCTGCCCCTTCGGGCTGCAGGGACTATAGTAATCGATTTGTAACATTTTCATTAATTGGCACAGAAACCAAGCAACCAACCGAATTCATTAACCTAAGTTTCGGTTTTATATTTCATAAATCACTTTTTTTTAACGAATACGAAAATTTCAACTGCTATTTCAACCACTAAGATTTTTAAAGATCTTATTTGGCCTCATATCGAGGCCAGGATCTGGGCAAACTTAGGATAAATGTTCATTTAAGATATGGATTCAATGAATTTTCTGAAAAAGGAAACTAATGCTAGCATTAATCAATAAACATTAAATGTTATGTGGATACTTGGTAATGTTTGGTAATGTTTATTTGATCAATATATCACATGACACACCAACTACACACCACCAAATCAGGACATTAGGTGGACATTAGGTGCACAGATGGCTCTGTGCATGTATTGGTGTGGTGTCAACCTAATGCACCTCCATTCCTTCTTATATCACCACACCCATGCCTTTCGCTACGCGCAACTTCATTTCTTGTTGGTTTTGCTCTGAACACTGGTGCTTATTTTCGTCCTCGTCGTTCTGCTTGGCCCGGTTCTGCTCTTATTTTCGTCCTCGTCATTTTGCTTGGCCTGGTTCTGCTCCTGGGTTCTGCTTGGCCCGGTTTTGCTCTTATTTTCGTCCTCGTCGTTTTGCTTGGCCCAGTTCTGCTCCTGGGTTCTGCTTGGCCTGGTTCTGCTCCTAGAATTAACTACCAACGCAATACCAAAATCTGCGAGAAAGACTCAATTCAGACATAAAATCACATGGTAAAATCACTAGAAACATTTAATCTATTTTTACTAGTTATGTTTTTTCCTTAAAGAAATTTAATCTATTTTTTGTCACCTGAGAAACAATATGGGAGAATCAAAATACTGAACCTGTAACCAGGATTTTAAATTAGTTAGGACAAGAAATTTCTCATCAAAATCTGGCCAAAATTATGCAAGAAATCTAACTATAAGAGTGATTAAATCTTTTTTTTCAAGAAATCTAAGAGTGTTTAAGTCTTTTTTTAATATTACGGTTTAAACCAGGCGCTAGCGCTAGAAAATTCTTGGAAGCAATAATAGTAACTAACCTGCAGAGACCTCCATTCGGATCCTTCCGGGGTTTTCACAGCAAAAATTTCTTCCAATCGCCTGGAAAGTTCGCGCTCGATCTTTGCCACGCGGAAACGGGCTTTATCGACGGCCTCGTAATCCAGACGCTCTCCCAGGGACTGCAGCACGGATCTCGTCTAAACGACGTCGGAAACCGCGGCCGTCATTTTAGCCACGAGCTTCGGCTCCCATAGCATGGGCATGTCTTTAAGCAGATCCTCGCCATGAGGTTCATTTGCTTCAAAATCCACTTTAATGGCACTCGAAAACGATGGTTTGGAGCTCAGCTTTAATGGCTTTCGCAGGGGCCTCCGAGATAGAACGTAAGAAAGAAACGGGTGAATCTTCGAGTCGACTTCCATGGTTAGAGTGCTACAGATATCAGTGCGTCCCCCATAGATTCGAGCTCTAAACCTAGCAGTGGCCAGAGTCCACCATGGGCTGTTTGAGCATGCCATAGCTTAGAAGCCTTAAGGCATGTTCGCCAGGTGGTGGAGCAGACAATGATACTTGGCACGCTGATTCTGGATCAGTGTTTCCAAGCCAAGTAAGCCTGTTTTCTGGTTATTAATCAAGCAAGCCTCTCAAGGACGTGTAAATGGAGAAACTCAACTGGGTTGTTAATGCTCGACAAGAACATGCCTTCTCACCAACTACATCATGCTAGCAAGTAGATTCATTGTGATATATGCGGGGAACCAACACGTGTAATGCATGCAGGTGGTAATACGGTGTTCTATTCGATTAAGACTTCTTTGACCGAACGCGTATCATTCCCATTGATTCAGAATTTAACAGAATCAATCATGCTAAAATGTTATTTTCATGTTTTATAATACAAAATAAAAAAGAAGCTACACTTCGAACTTTCGTAAACAACTTCACATAATCTTAACATTCATCCAAATAATGTGAATTACTTTTAAATAAAAAATATCTAATCACTTGCGTTGGCAGGAGATTTTAATGTAATGCTGGCAAGGATGCCAAATTTACTGACTTATTTCCGATGCATTTTTATGGCCTGGAATAGCTAAATCCATTAAAACATTCTTTGTTATGACTGGAACACATTTCACTTTACCCTTTATGTACTTGTTTGCAAACTAATGATCAAAGATTTCTCACAGTTAATGCTGTCTGAATTTTAGATTTTGTGAGCACCTGCCGTTGATGCGAGTTGTGACCAACTGCTCCCTCCTAAAGGTATTTTTCCTGACAAAACTGATTGTCAGGAAACGAAGTGATGTTAGGCTCTCTTTGAGCTGGTACATGACTCCTCTGAAGCATGCCAACTGATGGAAAATTTGTACAGTCATTCTGTGCATAATCGCGACCCTTGTTTCCATCTCCCTTCAGTTCACTGTCACTTACTGTTCTCAAACTTCTGCATACTCGCTGCATTGTAATTGACAAGCTGTTCAACAACACTTGCTGCTCAGAACTATCATTACAATCTTTTGGAAGGAAAAACTCTAAAACATAATCATCACTCCCAGTGTGAGTGCTTCGTAAACGGACAGCAACAACAGCACTGATACAAAACATATGTGCATGATGCACAGGAGGGTAATCCATTACGTTATAATTCTTCACATCTTTCGCAAAGTATGGCTGGTTTGATTCAAATGCTTTCCCAGGGATGCCTTGCCCTTTCTCTAAACGATGTTCAGTGCATATATCCCTAAAACCCTGCATACCATGATCCCCAACATAGCATGCCTGATCCTCAAGTGCCAAGAACATCCGTCCATAGCTACCTGTATTCATAACCTCACCTATAGGTATTTCATAATGTCTGAATGGAACCCAAGTTTGTGCCAGTGGAACTTTGTGCGTCTGACAGACAGCTGTCAAAACCTCTAGTATTTCAGCTAAAGCTTCCCACCTGACTGCTTCGACCTGATCAAAGACCTGTCTTCAGCGAACGAACTGCCGTATCTGGCTTGCTTGCTAATTGACACTTGGGATTCATGCACACACTGCATTCAGACTGGGTCCGCTGAGTTACACAAAACCTGAGCCAGTTGTTAAATGTGACCACATGTTCTTTCTACTATTAAAGATTATAAATCGAGAAAATCAGAATAATGCATATCTAGGTAGGGTCTAATAAAGATATGGCACCCTAACAACAGTGCAATGCCGCTCAGCCAACAAGGGTAGCATCAGTTTAATTAATAACTGATACATACATTTATTAGTTTAATTTGATGTGAAAAAAATTGATGCCAAATTTACTGACTTATTTCCGATGCATTTTTATAATTCTTCACATCGTTCGCAAAGTATGGCTGGTTTGATTCAACCTTGCATACCATGATCCCCCACATAGCATGCATGATCCTCAAGTGCCAAGAACATCCGTCCATAGCTACCTGTATTTGTAACCTCATGTGCCAGTGGAACTTTGTGCGTCTGACGGACAGCTGTCAAAACCACTAGTATCTCAGCTAAAGTAGTCTCACGACATTTGGAGTTGAAATAGCGCTGATGCTAGAATGAAACAAAGAACCTTAGTCAATCAGCTAAACATTCAAAGTATCATCCAACGTAAGACGAATGGAACTTGGACTCAGTCGCTCACGGGATATCTAGTCAACCTGGGCTCTCTTCAAGCAGCTGGTACAATTCAACTATGAGCCTACCACAGGTTTCTATTCAACCTGGGCTATAGTCAATCAGCTATGCTAAGCGGAACCTGCTGTAGCAGTTCTATCATTCCACCTTAGTCAATTAGCTATGCTAAGCGGAACCTGCTGCAGTTCTATGATCCACCTACCCCAATGGACAGGGCAGGGACTAGCTGCCCCGCAGCCTTCCTTGTTTAAGGAAACTTTTATAATAAAAAGTTTTTTATAAATTTTAATGCATAGCATTTCCTAAAATGTAAACAACCCTTATATTTTTAATATAAAATTTGTTGCTTTTTTCCTAAAAATTAATTTATTATCGAGACATTATTTTAAACCTAACATTACTCGACAAGAAAAAGTATAAAGACGCAAAACTTCAAATTATTTTATGTGATATATAAATCCAAACCAAATTCATCCCAACGCAATTCATCCTAACCAAATTCCAACCCTGCGCAGTAGTAACGTGTGTTCAACGATTAACTCTTGTCAGTGATATTTACCAGGTTCCGGCGGGCGCTGTGTCGAGGATGCCACATCAATTGTCGGCGAAGTTTCCGGCAGACCTTCAGCTTTGAAAAAGAAAGCTGGCCACTGAAATTACTGGGTATGTTGTCCAGTTCAATTTTCATTTATAGGAGGACTAGCCATCTAATTTGGTCAACCTATTGGCGGTTGTGCTTTCTTTGAAAGTCTATTATTTTTACTTTGGTGTTCGTTGCGTGTTCGTGTTCGTGTCCATATTCGCTGTACCTCTCGATTATGACATGTGCCCTTTTGTTGACGTTTCTTAATGTGCCGCTGACTATTTTAATATCCAAAAAATGAAATGAATAGATAGCCACATGTAACCTGTGGGATGAAATTCTAGTTCGAAATTATAACTTTATGATGTGGAAATTTTGATACTTGTGCGACGATGGAATCGAGAGGCCCACAATTGGACAAAATATTATTACAATATATATTTTATTAAAATTATGTGTATACAATTTAAGATATTATTCCAATTTTTTTTTTAAATGACAAAATTCAACTAAAATTTTCTTCTACTTCTCTGACGTGCAGAGGGCCAGGGGCCTTTTGAAGGACTCTGACGTGATCAAATTTGATCGCTGCATGGCACATCAATTGTTCGCGAAGTTTCCGGCGGACCTTCGGTTTTTAAAAAGAAAGATGGCCACTGATATGTTGTCCAGTTCACTTTCCATTTTTTAGGAGGACTCGCCATCTAATTTTGGCAACCTATGGCGGTTATGTTTTCTTTGAAACTTTGTAAGTCTCTTATTCCTAGTTTGGTGTCCGTTGCGTGTTCGTGTCCACATTCGCTGTAACTCTCGATTATGATATGTGCCTTTTTCTTGATGTCTTCTAGAGCGGCCGATTTTTTTAATATTTAAAAAAGTAGTGGTCTATAACGCGACTTTTTGAAAGTCTTTCCGGCGGATTTTTCCGGTCAAAATCCGGCAGCAATTTATTGGAATCCCAAGTTTGATAGCTAGTTTCTGCACAATCAATGGCTCCCAGGAGTTTTTCAGGGCATTGAATCCAAATATGCAGTTAAAAAAACCATTTTAACTGCTAAAAATCAAGATTTAACCTCATTTATTCCGCCGGATTCCGTCACCGGAATCTCCAAAAAGTCGCATTATAGACAACTCCTTTAAAAAATGAAATGAATAGATAGCCACATGTAATAATGATGTCGATTTGTAATTTGTGGGATGAAATTCTTTTTCGAAATTATAACGCCATGAGATGGAAACTTATAACGTCATGATATGGAAATTTGACAGTCGTGCGAAGATAGAATCGAAAGGCCCACAATGCGACAAAATATTATTACAATATATATTTATTATTATGTATATTAAATTAGATATATTTTAAATTTTTAAATTTGGGTAGTATTAATTTTTAATGAAGAATTTTTTTTTTTAAGCTGAGTAAGTGCCATTTTCTATTATCAAAAAGAAACTATTACAGATTTAAGGTGGTCTCCACCCGCCCCGCGGGGAAACCGGGTTTATTGACCACCTATAGTTTTTGACTGCTGACCAAAAATAAAAAGTTTTTAACCTGTCTTTCCATGCTTTATACACTTTAGTCTTATAACTATTACTACTGACATACATTTGCAAGTAAATATAAACATAACCCCTATGCATAGCTAAAAAAACAAAACATGGATTTACAATTACTAACTGCATCAAGAACATGCCTCTCTTTACTGTTCTTCAGCGGTCTCTTGCTGCTTCTTCTCCTTTTTGATCACCACACTACTTGCCTCAAGCTGCTGCTGCAGGTCCTCCAGCCTCTTGTCTTGCATGAGCAGAGTGACTACAATATTCTTCAATTCTTTCTTCAAATTCAGAATTCCTTGCGACAATTCGGCCATTTCCACCACTATTTGTTCCATGGCTTTGGCCGTGAGTCTCTTCATGACCCAATACAGGTGTAGCGACTGTTTATATAGAGTCATTCTACCTCGGGTGTGCCCTGGGTCTGGCATGAGATTCATCCACTCCTCCATTTCTTCCTCTGACTATGCCTGGATGGCCTCTTCCTCCCAATGCTCTATTATTCTTTTAATTTTTGGGTTGGTCCTCTCATTGTATTCTCTTTCTGCTGTCCTGACCTTGGTCTCTATGGTCTGCCTGCCGTGTCTTCCTCCATCTACCATCCCGGTCTCCCCATCCTCCTCGGTGCTTCCACGACATCGGCGTCCTCGTCTGCTGCGACCTTCTGCAACTCACTGTCCTCTCTGGCTACCTCTGCCCCGGTGGCCTCTCCCTCTTCTGCGTCTGCCCCTTCCACCCTCAACTTCCTTCCTCAGCCTCCCTTCTTCATCCTCCTCGATTCCTTCCGCTTCTCTGCTTCCTGTCCTTATTTCATTTCGGTCGCTGTTCTTTATTTCCTGCATAGTCTTCTCCAAGTCCTTCGCCATGTCTTCACTCTCACCCTCCGAGACATCATAGACAGGAATGTGGCCATACTCCGGCCTTTCTTCCATTTTGCGCTTGCCCTTCTTATCCATGTCTTTTCGGCCCTAGTATTCATCCGCTCCGCTACTTCTCATCCATCTTTTCGCTGTCCAGCTACCCTTTGCATCCATGTTGTCTTCGCTTCTGCGTTTCCCCTCACTCTCCTTTCGGCACACAGGGCCTCCCGCTCTCCTCGCAGTATAACCCGGCTTAATATGGCTCTTTCCTATTTCATTGCGAGCCTTTTCTCGCGTTCTGCTCTACCACCTTTGCCTCCTAGTCTCTCTCCCCTGCATGCCTTTAAAACTTAAAGCTTTGTCCGCTCTGCTGGACCCTATCCCCAAGCAATCATACCTCGGGCTTGTTTCTGGCAGTTTGTCAACTCCACCGTCGAAATCTTGTACCCGAGTGTCCTGTCGACCTGATCTGGTATCCTCCCCGTCGTTCCACTTACCTGTTATAATTATGCTTTGGCACTCGTCTGCGGTCACTTGTCTCTCCCACCGTCGGTTCTTAATTACACTCCCCTCCACGTTGCACAACCCGATTGGGTGTAATGAAGAATTTATTTATTTATTTGTGAAATGTGGTAATTAATATATGTGGAATTATAATTTTATTAATACATTTGGTAGTATATACTATATATTGGATTTTGTATTTAGTTAAATTTAGTGGCTAACACATACTACTTCAATGTATTAATAGAAATATAGCTCCACAAATATTGATAACCATAAGATATTACTAAGATTATATAATTAACCGCAGAACCTTTTAAAAACGATTATTCTTGGAAACTTCTCAAAATGTTTTTACTCATAGAATGTCTTCGAATTCTAAAATTGACCGTAAAACCCTTTAAAAAAGTTATTCTTCAAACCCTCCCAAAATGTGTTTGATAATTACTTGTTTTTAAATTAAATCTTAATTTCCATTCTATTTCCATTTCTTATTATTTTAAAAAATTGAAATTAATTTTACATTTTCAACTAATATTAGAACTAATTCTCATGAGCTTTGGAGTGAGACCGGGTCGTGGTCTACTCCCAAGACTCCATGGGACCATAGAATTTGTCATATTTGTGATACTGAGAAGGTGGAAGATGAAAATCACTTCCATTTACACTGCCCCACTCTTGCCCACATCCGCTCTCAATTCCCTATCATTAGCCCCACCTCACTCCAATCTTGTGGTCTATTCCCAAGACTCCATGGGACAATAGAATTTGTGAGATTTGTGATACTAAGAAGGTGGAAGATGAAAAGCACTTCCAGTGAGACTGCTTGCTCTTGCCCACATTGGCTCTCAATTCCCTATCATCGGCTCCACCTCACATGGGCTCTCAATTCCCTATAATCAGCCCCAACTCAGTGCAATCTTCTTGACTTATTAAGCATCTTGGAAGGCTTCTCCTATGCTCTTTGATCACACAAACAAGATTTTCAAGAATGACAATTAGGCTGTTTTTTCTTGAGGTCCTATAGACCACATTGATCTTAGTAGAAGTTAATCATCATCATCATCATCATCATAATTTTAATATTTATTTTATTTTTATTATTGATGAATTACATTAATTATTAATTATATTGACAAGTTTGTTTATTTTGAAATAGGATATTGAGAGTTTTAATTTTTTCATTAATAATTATTAAGTGGGTTGCTGAGATATTAGTTTCATAAAGTTTTTATGGAATAAGATAAAAAAATCAGGAATTATTTTAAAGGTAATTATGTGTTTTTTGTTTTCAATTTATTTTAAAAAAAATCACCATAAATGTTATTAGCTCTTATTGTTTATCTTTATTTTATTATGCTTTTCCTTTTACATATTTTTTTAAATGTATATTTTTTATGATTAATAATGCTAACAATAATAATTTAAAATAAAGTTAAATTTAGCTTTTTTTTGTTCTGGGTAATGTTAAATGTATCATGAGATAAATGTATTAATCATTATTATGTATTTTTATGTGTAAGAATGTTTACCACCCAATTAATTTATATATTTGAGCTAGTTATTAATATTTTAACATTCATTAAAATAAGATATTATGGAATTATTTAAAAGTTTATTTAAACTTTAAAAAAAGTGATCTACGATCATTATAAATTTGCTTAATAAAAAAGTCAACAAAATTAAAAAAAAATATTTTCAAATCTTCATTATAAAATTCATAATAAATTGTTAGCATGGTTAATATTAATGAAAACCAATTTTATTTCTTCTACAATTTTTCAGCACATAATTAAATGTTAATATAATACTAATTAAAATAATATTA
>APFE030253731.1:0-16107 GCA_000404065.3 Pinus taeda | reverse complement strand
GAGGGAGAGAGGAGAGGAGGGAAGAGAGAGATAGGGAGAGAAGGGGAAGAGAGAAAGAGGGAGACACATAGATGGATGGGAGAGAGAAGGGAAGAGAAAGTGATATAGTGATAGAGTTAAAGAGAGAGAGAGAGAGAGAGATTTTTGGAAGGAAGAGAGAGAGAGGGATGGGGGAGAGAGATAGAGGGAGGTGGGAGAGAAATGGGGAGAGAGGAATCAAGAGAGAGTTGGAGGGGGAGAGAGAGGGAAGGGAGAAGAAATACACAAGGGGAGAAAGGTGGAGAGAGAGAGGAGAGTGGGAGGAAAGAGAGAGAGATAAAGAGGCAGGGAGGAAGATGGAAGGGGGGGAGAGAGAGATGGAGAGAGTGTGTGCATCCTTGATGAAGAAATAGAGAGAGTGAAAAAGAAAGAGACACATAAATACAAAAATAGATATTATATAGTGTTATATAACTAGCCTAGATCCATCTTAACCCTAGATCTATCAAGCACTAATAGGTATCAAATGTCTCGAGGTGCACATCTTTCCTCAAGTTTTGCACAGAAAAAGGTTTTCACCTCGAGAGATTGAATCCCTCCTGATGCTTGATAGGTCCGAGGTTAAGATGGATCTAGTCTAGTTATATGTATTTGAATTTTTTATGAGGAAAATCACACTTGGATATTTTGTATAATTTTAGCATAATTACATGTATTTGATATATGGTTTTGTATAAATTATAAATATATATTTTTCATGAAATTTATTTTTGCACATCAACAACAAAGCATGGAGTTTTAACATAGGATTTAAGGGGTGCCACAATATTCTTGTAGGATTCAAGGTAATGTGTTGAAACCTCAACAACCTTTCATTCAACACAGACAACATTGTGCCTACCAAGTTTCAAACCCCATATTCACATTCAACAAGTTGTTTGCACACCTAGGGATTCACATGCCTATTATAAGGAATCCAAACCATCACAGAGCCAGCATGGAAGCCCAACATTGACATATGGTACCAAGAAGATAAATAATGATCATCATTGTTATGAAATCAAAGCATGTTTAGAAACTACGAAAAGATTCTTGTAGTTGCATGTATTCCTACATAAATTATGTCTAATAACTTAGGTTGTGGGAAATACCATAATTGTTTTTTCTAATAAGAAAAAGACATCATTTTTGTATTAATATCTATGCAATGATGTAATTTACATAATCAAACATATAATAAATTTGTTTTACCTAAATGGCATGATATTGTAAAATGTTAAACATCTAATGTTTGGGCAATATCAAAATCCCCATAGGATTCAAAATAATTTCATAAGATTCTAGTACTGCTATGTTCATAATATATGTTCAAACTAGATAAACAACATGGTATCCAAGTTAAAAACTAGTATCCTACTTTCAATGGATATTACCTTGATAATAAAAAATGTAGATATGCATGAAAAGTTAAGTCTTCAAATAAAGGAAATGTGTCCTCTACTAATTACTCAACACTTCTCCTTGTAAGTATTCTTCATAATGTATTTGACCCAGCTATAAGCCCACTCCCTTTTTGGGTAATCTATCAATATTTTAATGTAGTTCCCTCTGAATGTGATCAAAGGGTATAACCCCAAAGGTTCTAATCAACTCCATAACTCTAATAGTCCATTGATGTAGTAAATAAGTGTCTAAGGAAGTATAATCTTTTAGCCAATCTATATTAACTTTTGAATCCCCTGTCACTTCTAAGTTTAGATTGTTGAAGCGACATAATTAAAATGACTAAGATAAATGACTGATTTATACTATTGTATTACTTGTTAAGTAGTCATATTTATGTTACTAGACTAAATTAGTCATTCACGTTACTCATTTTTAGTTGTATTATTTATTAACTAGTTGTATATTTTAACCCGAGACTAAATTAGTCATTTATGTTAGTCATTTTTAGTTAATCACTTGAGATTACTCATTTTTGGTAGTATTTCACTTGGAAAATATACGGTGACTAAATTTTTCAGTCACCTAGTCCCCAATTTCATCATTTTCTACTAGTCACAAATGCTTTAGATCCTTGCGGTAGCTATGGGTTGAGTTACTAGTTCCTATAGCATTGCACAACTCCAGTAGAGACTAATTTGGTTATGGTTAGTGATTTCCATATCGTAGAGGTGGAATAAGTGTGGTTGAGGGTTGAGGTGGTTTGGTCTCTAGAAGGCTTGGTTATTTTTGTCTTGGCTTATTCCATGATATCCCACATTCATGCTTGGAATATGGTGCAAGGGTGATTGGTTGAAGAAATATTTGGTTTATTCAATTTATGGTCGGGTGGTACATGGAAGTCCCTAACTTGGTTGGCATTTTGATATGATAATATTATGTATTTTCCTTTTGTGATTTATGAGCATTTGTGTTGGTTATCATGTTGACATTTATGGTTGGTTTGTGATGTTTTATATGTTTGTTATTAGATAGTTATATGATGGTTAGATGATGTATACCTTCTATGGTTATTTTCATGTGATTTATTAATGAATGGCCAATGAAAGCATGGGCTAATAAGTGTTATTGCAACTATGTGGAGAGGGAATATTGCCTTCTTGATGATTCTATGGTGAGCTTATTAACTCAGTAAAAAGATATGCATTTATGACCTACAAGTATGATCAAGGTGGATATTGGTGTCCACCCACGTATTCCACCTAGACCTCTAGTTAGTTTCATCCATTTCCTTGATTATAGCAGCATTTACTATTTTTAGCATTTTTTGGGTCTTGAACATTTGGAGCTTTTTTGACCCCCTATAAAATGTTTCTTTGAGCTTGACATATACTTTTGGAAAACACTCTAGTACTCGGATAAACATTTCCATTGAAGTATTGTACGCATGAAATGAAGATCATATGACCAAATTATTACCCTTGGAAGTTAGCTTTCTAACTAACCCCAACAAGGCCATCTCCTAGGGTTAGGTTTTTGGTTGTTTAGGGTTTCCCCTTGTTGTTCAATAATAAAAAGGCCCTTGAGCCTCATTGTAACAGAGTTCAAAGGCATGTATCCTCCACATCTCTTCTCAGAGATAAGTAGCCATCACCCAAGCTAGTTTATTTCCATTCTATATGTAAGCATATTTCAGCTCTTTGATATTAATGAAATGAATTTTTATTTCTACTACATCTTTTTTTTTTTTATGTTTTTATTTGTATTATGTGGCTTCCTGTATAAGTTGGGATCAATGTACTATGTACACAAAGTGTTTGTATACATGAGTAATTTGGACCTCAAACTTCGCAGGGTCTTAACTTTGGAATATGATCTCTGTTTGATTATGATAATATGTTGTTTCGAATATCTCCATGAGGACACTAGAAAGAAAATGAGTGTAAAAAATTTCAGCACTTTTCTGGTCTCTCCACTTTCGCTAAAAATACCATTTAGGCTCTAAAAATGGCCTAAGAAGTTTAGGGCCCAAAAAACTATCAAAAATAGAAAATTGTGTTAAATTTAAGGAAACTAAACTAAAAGGTATTAACGTTGGTTCAAGTTAGTGTTGTGGGATAAACTCCCCTAGGGTCTTGGGTGAATACCCTAGTAGACGGAAGATTATCTATGCAAATAAACACACATTTCAGGCAATCATAATGCTACTATAAGCAAGCTATATGATAGGAGGCATACCTGAGGTCCTACGTTTGAGAAGAGCCTCCAAGGGTCCAAACCCTTCTTTGAGTTCCTTTGCTCCTTTGACCTGCAAAACCAACAATTCAAGAAAGTGCAGCAGTATATGGACTAAACGTCATAAAGAAACCAACTTCATATTATAAGGAAAGGTAGTTAGTTATGTAATTAAACAACCTATCACATATGATTCATAGCATGAACATCAAAACATGAAGAAGATCTATATCAGGAACAAATACATGTGTTTCTTTTATTATAGACAAAGAAAGTAAATAAAAAGAACAATTTCACCTGAGTCGTCCTTTCACAGGCTCCAAGCGGAACCGTCTCCCGGATTCGTCCAGTCTCAAGCCTTTAACAAACTCCTTCCATGACTTACTCCATGATCTCTCAAATAGTATGAAATCATCAACACACACAAGGAAACAAGGGTTTCCTGTAGGATGGGGGAAGTGCAGGAGGCACAAGGATCTTCAGAATTGGTCAGGGAAATCTCAGCATAGAAATCTTTCTCTCTCTTCTCTCCTCCCTTTGGCCTTCCCATAGAAGTCTTTTTATACTTCTCCCAAAGTAGTTTTTTAGTTGGGAATTCGTTGGGAACAATTGGGCCACGGGCACTAATAGGTGATCAACAAGTAAAACCCGTGATCTCCGCTCGAAATTAAGGAGATTTTTATTTTTTAAGTGTTTTTATACATATACACGGGTTGGGTATACACATACTTGCGTATACACGCGTTTAGCTCAGGGCAATGTCGCGTATAGGGAAAAAACACTGCTTTTTTAGATTTGGGACCAGATCTGGTAGGAGGGGTTGCCCTAGGGCATGAGTGCAACTTCACAAACCTCAAGAGTGAGATTTGGAGCTATAATAGATGCCCCCTAATATATGAGGTCAAAAGGGGTACATGATGGCCGAAATGTATTAAGCAAGTTCATGGAATGGAAATCTGTCGAAGACTGAGAAGGACTGCACTAGAATTCAGCCTGCCAAGCCACAAAAGGAGATCACAAAGAAACACTGTCTGAGGCGGGCATACCCATGATCAGAGAAAATACAGCGTGTCCGCATATCAAGTACAAGCGGATCCACCAAGTATACAAGTATAAATGACTGGAAAATACATAATGGATCATCTGATCATGATCGAACAAGTACATGTCTGGATGTCACATATAAGAATGTCAATGATGCTGAAAGATGAAGCAGATCACTGATATCAAAGACTGATCCCAAAAAAAGTACCAAATGAACATGATGGAATAAGATGGTACTACACTGCAAACTTAGGTGCTAGCATATAAAATGTCGCCATGAATGACTGCAACATAAAGGTGAAGTGGTATCTAGTAGCAGCAACAGGAGCAACTGCCAAGTGAACCAACAAATGCTGATACAACCTGAGGTCTTCACTGACCACCGTGGCACATTTCGACAACATGGGAATAAATGATATGAAGTTGACCATGTGATAAATCGTTTGATTACCGGTCATTGATGTATACCATTAACAAACGCGAGACTACCCACCGATAATGATAATGAGCGTCAAGGTACCCAATACAATCCAACAAGCATGAATAAATGAGTTGAAGTTGAACACCTGTAAGAATCTATCGATCAGGAGACAATGATGGTTTCCCACTGTCGATAGTGAAGGATTTGCCACTAATGACTGCAAACCCCAACGTACTGCCAAATGAACTCTAGATCTTTGCCCCAAAGAAATGAGTCGAAGTCGATAGGGAAATATCTGCTAGAAGGAAGGCATTAAGGCATCCTCCATCAATCTAGCACGAGTGTAACCCATATGCCAATAATGTGGAAGGAATCGGATGAAAAAGATGTGGTAACCTAACCGAAGTACGTTTCCGGCATACACAAGATGTGTCTAACGCACGGAAGAAATCCTCTGAACCAACCAATAATGAAAGCTGACCTAGAGGCAAGGTATCCACCAATAGGGTCAAATGGAAACCAAGGTACTGCACGAATCCCAATGTGTAATAATGTAAGCTGATGTCGAACACAAGGGAAACCACTCAGTCAAAGACCCATGATACAGATCGATGTTAAGCACAAGGTGACCTATCAATAATGAAAATAGGGCCAAGGTGCAGCTCTAGGCCTGTCCTCAGAGCAAGATGTCGTCGTCGATAAGGACAAGACCAGCTAGATGGAAGTCAATGGAGACCTTCTCAAACCGACACGAGTAAAGGACCAATATAACTGATGTGATGATAGACATAGTACTGAAAACCAGGGATGGATGACTGAAAATAAGTCAAGAGACACCGTAGAGAGGCCGAATCAGGCTAACTTCCCTTGAACAAAAGCACGACTCAATGTGACTATGTGGCAGCATATGATGACTCTATATAAGCTCGTTGCGCAGGCGGCACAAACGAACCCTCCATATGATTAGAAGAGATAACCAATCGGGGGAGAACTGACTCAATAACAAGGTTAAGGCATACCTAAGTCAAACTAAATCCCACCCAAGTGGAGGAGACTTTGTTTCGAGTACTTTGTTCAAGGGCGACACGACTGACCCGTTCCCGCTCTTTTTGGAATATATAATTTTTTGGTCTTTTTCTTTAAAGATAGAAAAAGAGTAAAAGAATGCTATAGTACAGTGGAAAGAACGAGTGTCAGCGAAGTAGATGATCTAGTTCTTGGGATTAGAACATTCCTATGCTCAATGCAGGGAGGCGAAAAATGGCCAGAGACACTCAAAGGTGTGTTCCTTCCACTGGTCAAGGTGTGTCAAGCTACAGAGGTCAAAGGTATGCAAGTTGATTTTGTAGTAGTCATGGTCAAAAGTTGGCTTAAACACGAGTCCAAGTGAAACCAGCTTAAGGCCAAAAGGTGCAGATAGTCAAAATGCAACGCAGTAGTACAACTCAACACAAAGGAGCCTCTAGGGTATAAGGCCAGAACGAAACGAAGAAGCAAAGAGGAATGAGTCTTCATCGTATAATTCATGGCGAGACTATAGAGGACTCCCGAGCCTACTCAAATCAGAGCAGCATGGGCAACAAATGTCAGTGAGGTGCTAACTAGGATGCCCATGTAAAGGATGGCTCTACCATCGTGTCATGATTTAAAGAATCGGCGAGTGAAGATGGTTTGCGAACCATAACACGATGGGATAGACCCTCTGGCAAGTGTATCGACAGATGGAGGTTAGTATGCATGATGCAATGGAAAAAATGGCTTCCCTAACTTATATGCCAGTGAGAAACGATACCTGACATGACGGGTCAGCAGTCATGGAACCATCTCGAAACTGTCGAAAACATCCAAAATGTCCTGAAAACCAAACCATTCTTGACATTCCAAGCTCCCAAGTTAAAAGTTACATGAGACCAAACAAAATTAATTTTTGAAAAAATTTGACATTTTCAAAGCTTATAAAAAGGATTTTGGACTCACCATTTTCACCATTTGAGTTTGAGAGCAAAGAATTGGTGCAAAAGGAGCTAACTTCCCATACGCCAAATTCAACCATTCAAATTCCTCAAAAATCTCCAGGTAACCCTCATTCTTAACTTGTAATTGATTGTGATTGTTTTTAGAAGTTTTAATTAATGTTTTACCGTTGAGTTTTTTGCCAAAATTTTCTCTGCGGCGTATACGCGGGTTGGTAATATGCAACCCGCGTACACGCAGGCCCTACACGCGACTGCGTGTAAAGGGGACCCGCGTATATGCCGCGGACATTTCACACATAAAAACTAACGGTTGAAAATGATTTTTCCTTCAAGATGACAATCACCTGGCGAGAAAGAGAGCATACCACAGTAGATGAGGAAGTTATGAACAGTCCAAAGGCTTTGGATGCATTACGGGGATGCGGTTTGCTTAAGTTCTTCAAATTACCAAATATAAAAGCAAACACACGTCTGCTCGAGATGCTTCTTGATTACTGGAACATCGAGGAGGATGCTTTTATGATCGACCAGATGCCACTCAGGATAGAAGTGGAAGATATCTATTTCATTACAGGCCTTTCCCGAAGGGGAGAGGTAGTACATTGCCGGGGGAGAACACGGAGCAGTCTCTCCATAGAGGACTACGTATAGATATATTACCCGGGACATCCGAAGAAAGTCGGAAGTCAGATTTCCATCATACATGTGGCGAGTCTACCGCTGAGAATAATCCTGTTCATCATAGCTCAAGTGAACGGATCCGCTTCCCTGCATCAGGCATCACGGCTCAACATGAGTGTGGCGGTTGACTGTCTGACCACAGTGTTTGATTGGTGTACTCCTCTTTTGGCTAGCATGAAAATCCAACTCACTTCTATCAAGAGAGGACAGACCAAAAACTTCGGTTATGGGATGATTTTGTGCTCTTTCTTCTTCGAGAGAGTCCATGCACTTCATCCCAGAGTACTAGTTTCAATCAGCGCCCCGCGAGATCCTCGAATGGGCAGGTGGACTGACCTGATGAAACGTCTGGAAGGTGAGGAGGTCCCACGGACTACTTTCGACGATGATTTCTTTTCCTGGTGGGATCAGCAAATTATCGCCATTGATGACTACCCCTATGCCGGGTTGGATTTCCGAGGAGATCCCGATCTAGCATTACCACCGACCGCAGCATGGGGTGACATTGGTAAGTGATTTTTGATTTTATGGTTTTTTTATTTATTTTTCAAATATAATAATGAACTTTGAAAATATTTTTGATAGGATTCAAATGACTAATATAATGATCATGTTCCAGATATTGGGCCTGTACGACCATATGAGTTCCCACGGCACAAGCGTCATGGCCAAGGGGCCGAAGAGGAGGCTACAGCCACGGAACGAACCCTACACACAATTCAACGGCATTTGGTGAGGTTGACCCACCGAGTACCAATGGTGGCAGTAGACAACCTTCCTATAGAAATGCAGCGTCATGTGGTTGGCATGCCATGTGACTAGGTACGCACTTTTAGGCGTGTATCCAATGCAATAGTTTCCTACTTAGCCGCTCATCCTGAGCCGGGGAATCAGACATAGTGGACATGATTATGGGCATTTGAGTCCCAATTTTGTATATTTTTTAACAGACTTATGTACACTCAAGACGCTTTATGATATATATCTATTATATATTATATTATATATTACTATATATATATATAATATTTATATATATAATATATATTCTATATATATCTATATATATATATATATTTATATCTATATATATATATATATATAATATATATATATATATTATATATTATATTAATATATATTATATATATATATATTATATATATATATATATATATATATATATATATATATATAGCTTGACTTTTTGATGCTTAATTTATTGTGATGAATGATTGATGTGCCAGCCTAATGCTTGATTATCGATAGAATCAGCTAACCAATTATGAGACTTGGAATATGCAAATAATTAATATAAGTAAATGATCTTTGCAACAACCTCACCCTTAAATACTGATGATATAAACATGGATCCCTGACTCGATAAATGTTATTTAATTGTGACACTATCAATTATGAATCAAGATAAACTACCAACGAGTCGATTTCGTGCAAAATTGCCTCGGCTAGCAAATTAATGACGGTAGTATACTCAGCCATATTGTTTGAAGCAGGATTGATGCATACTCCCCTTGATACCATCAATTGACTAGTTGGATAATACAGTACCCAAGCTGCGGAAGCGAGATTCCGAGTGTGCCAACTAGCACCATCGATGAATCCAAAATAGACCAAGTCATCCATCAACACTTGCCAAAGCAGACCAAAAAGTGTTGATATCACAAACTCTTGACAAAATATGTACAAATATACATAATGTACAAATAAGCCATTGCCTAGCTACTACTTAAGCAAAGTACTTCTTAAGGTAGAGCCCGTTTCGGGGTTCTGCCAATTTGTTTCCTTCGAAATCGATTAACTCATACGACCCTTTTGTTAAAACTCGTTTAATTATGAAGGGGCCGTACCACATAGGTTTGAATTTTCCTGCCCCCAAGGTGTCCTTATCTTGGTCATAGACCAAGACAAGATCACCTTCAGAAAAGACACGATGACGGATAGCTTTATCATACTGGGTTTTAACCCTTTTCTTATGAGCATCATTTACTGTGGCTGCATCTCGACGCTGCTCATCGAGATGTTCCAAGTGAAGGAGGCGCTCTTCGAGACCAGAGGTCTCTGGAAGGAGCTCAATAGCTAACTTAAGAGATGGAATTTCACATTCGACAGGAAAGATAGATTCCAACCCATAAACTAACTGAAAAGGTGCAAAACCTGTAGCAGTCTTGACGGAGGTTCGGTATGCCCATGGAGACGGATACAACATAAGATGCCAATTGGATCGATTTTTATCAATTGTCCTTTGCAAGATCATCTTAAGAGTTTTGTTTATTGCCTTGACCTGTCCATTGGCCTAAGGATAATAAGGAGACGAATGTTCCTGCTGGAAACCTAGCTTGAGAGCCAATTCGAACATTAGTTGATTCTAGAAATGACTGCCATGGTCAGTGACAATCTCTTTTGGGATACCGAACCTTGAGATAATCTGATTAAAAAGGAATAATGCCGTTATCTCACTATCGTTCTTATAAGTGGGCATGGCCTCGGCCCACTTCGTGAAGTAGTCGACGGCCACGATAATATACTTGTGATTCGCTGCTGAAGGCGGATGACAAGTCATAAAATCAATACCCCATTTATTAAAGGGACCGACACCGACAACAGGAAAAAGAGGAGTTGGATGTGTGCACATCTTCGTTGTATAAACTTGGCACGGGTGGAAGCGTTTGACTGCTTCAACACAATCTTTGAAGAGCGAAGGCCAAAAATAGTTGGCACGTAAGATATGCTAAGTTGTAGCAAGCCCTAATAGATGACCACCACAAGCTCCGCTATGGCAATCATTTAGCACAGACTCTGCCTCCTCTAAGGTTAAACAGCGCCGAAGTATTGAATCAACCCCCCGACGATATAATGTATCACCAATAATGACGTAATTTTTAGCGAGGTGATGTAATTTGCAACGTTCATCCTCAGAGAAAGCAGAGGGAAACTTCGAAGTCTGGAGATAAACAATGATATCTCCATACCAAGGGTCAAGTGAAGAGATGAGGAATAAATGTTTGTCAGGAAAACTTTCCTCATAAATAGTATCCTCTCCACAAGGTAGCTTGGAAATTAGCTGAGCAAAAACCATAGATTTCTTGGACTTAGCGGATAATAACTCGAGATCAAATTCTTGTAGAATGACAATCCATTGATTATATTTTCCCCCAATCACTCGCCTACTGAGGACAAACTGAAACGGATTGACTGCTGCCAAGACAAAAGTTTTGCGTAGCAGGATATAATGACGGAGCCACTGGACAACATGGACAGCTGCCAACGCCAACTTCTCAACCGAAGAATAGCAAAGTTCAGGACCTATCAAGCCTCAACTCAAGTAATAAATCACATGCTTTGTGAGAGCATCGTCTTCTTGAATGAGAACCATACCAATGGTTAATTCTGCTGCAGCGAGATATAAAAGGAAGTCCCTACCATAATCTGGTGGACTCAAAAGCGGGGCAGAGACTAATTCCTTTTTCAAAGCATCAAACGAACGCTGCGCAAAGTCATCCCATATAAATGGAACCCCTTTGCGGAGCAAACGCATAAACCCTTTAGTGATCTCGGCATAGTTCGCTATAAACCGTCTTAAGAAATTAGCCTTCCCTTGAAGACTTTGGAGTTGTCGAATGGAGGACGGGGGAGGCAACTAGAATATCGCCTCTACCTTGAAGGGATCAACTCTAATCCCTTCATTTGACACGATGAACCCTAACAACCGACCAGACGTAACCGCGAAAATGCATTTGTTTGGATTCAACCGGATTTTATAAAAACGACATCACTCAAAAACCATTCGAAGGTGACTGGGATGATTAGTTCTTTTTCGAGAACGAGCAGTGAGATCGTCCAAGTATGCTTCGATGATATGTTTGATGTCGTGGAAAGCATATGACATGGCCCACTGGAACGTGGCTCCAGCATTTTTGAGACCAAACAACATCTTTATGTATGCAAAGGTACCCCAGGGACATATAAAAGCCGTCTTATGTTGATCTTCAGGACAGATAGAAATTTGATTATAACCAGGAAAACCGTCCATGAAGGAAAAAATCTCATTACCCACACACTCGTCAATAATCTGATCAATGAATCGTGTGGGGTAATTATCTTTCAGACAAGCTTTATTTAAGTCCCTAAAGTCGATGCACACTCGGATTGTTCCTTGCTTTTTATCTACAGGGACCGGATTAGAAACCCAATCAGTAAGAGGAACAGGGTATATAAAACCTGCCTTGAGCAGCTTCTCTACTTCAGCTTTAATGGCTGTCGCTTTCCTAGGATTAACTGGTCGAAGCCTTTGACGAACCGGCTTAGCATTTTCATATGTCTTGATCTCATGCTAAACTATAGAAGGATGAATGCCAGGCATTTCCTCATAAGACCAAGCAAATACATCTCAAAATTCTTTGAAAAGGTTGATGTAAATTTGCACCTCTTCAGGGGAACATTCAATTCCTATGAAGAGATTCTCAATCACATTAGGGTCCCTAGAGATGTTTATAGACATCGTTTCTGAGATCACTGACATATTACCTTCAGCACGAAAGTGTGCTAGAGCCAAAGGATTCGATATCTTACAAACATCACTAGTGAATAGCTTGGAGAACTTAGCTTCCACTTCCTACAATGGAGGAAGGAAATATGAACGATGGTGTAAGTCTTCCCAAGGTCAATCTACACCCATCATCACTTCGAGGATTGCTTCTTCAGAAGGTAAAACCGTATCTAAGCAGTCCAAGGCGGAGGTGGAATCAAAGGCCCAAGCCGGGGCCACATAACCCTCAAACTCATCTTTGGAAGAAGGAGCAGAGTGGTCATCTGTGGAGTTAATGATAGACTGATATCTAAGCTTAGCCACAGACATAGAGGATTCCATTCCATTTACTTGTCCTTCAGCTAATGTGGTCGTAGGTGAAGGCAAGGTCCAAGGGTACGAAAAATAATGAGTTCAGAAGAACCCTTCTCGAGGAGACTCCTTGGATGATGAAATGACATTGATTCGAGTGATAGGAGAGGGAAACTCAAAGGTACCCATCAATGAGGAATACATCCCAACTCCTAGATTCTCAGTAGGCGGGCGAGGGTTATCCACTAAGGGGACAGTAGAGTCAGAAGTTGCTTGAGGTCAATTGGACAATAATCCAACTGATCTACCTTAACGATTTTCCCTTCATGAGGAAAGAAGATGACACGAAATAGAGTCAAAACAACAACATCCATCTCATATACCCAATTCCTTCCTAAGAGGAGATTATAGTCTAGGTTAGCATCTATGACCTCTACTTCAACATTGACGACCTTTCCTCCAACACATATAGGAAAGTCCGGCATAATCCCATGCGGCTTGTGAGAATGCCCATCAAACATAGTCAGAAGGGTAGGTGAAGGAACAACCAAAGGAGATCCAATGGCCTTCTAGCAAGACATCGACATGACGCACGTGGAAGCTCCCTCATCAATAACGGTGCGAAAAATATTAATCTTTCGGTATGTATACTTTATCTGGAAATCCATGTGATGAGGGAGTCGCTTTTTGACATTTAACATGTCAAAAGTGAGCACTAAAGAATTCGTTGGATCAACTGCCCCAATTTCTGAGAGTAAAGCACTTCACTGAGCCGGACACGACTGGAGAACCTCTAAAGCGGACATGGCACATGGACTCTGGGCCAGATCCTCCACAATGGAATAATTCTGGGCAGCCCTAGCGTTAGGATTGATAGTCGCGCGTTTAGTGGAACCTTTCGGTATCCGTGGTATAGTCTCAACAGGGGGTCGCTCAATATGAAGGTCAGTATTTCCAGGAGCAGCTTTGTCCTTGAAAGTTTTGACTTCACCATAATCACGTGACCGAGTAGCCACATGTACATTAGAACCCATCATGAAAACGTTCGATGATTTTTCCCCTTCCTGGTTGCCCCCTGAGGAGGTACCAGGATTTGAACTCGCGCCAGCAAGAAATTGTTGCCCTTGGGGAAAAGGGTTGGTTAACACAACTTGAGAACTAGAAGCCCCTTGCTGCCCTAACAAGCGCTGAGCGTCTTGAATCTTCGGGCAGAGATGAGTTAAATGGTCTCCACTACACAACTTGCATGAAAACTTGACTTTATTTTTAGACTCATTTCTACCCCCACCAGCATTATTGCCAGATTTATTTGTGTCAGCCTTCCCATCCTGATTCCTTTTCTTACCTTGTCCTTTCTTTTTCCCATTGGAGTTTTGATTTCCTTTGGAGTTATCAGATTGGACAGCATTAATTGAAGAAGGTTGGGAAGATGAAGTAGTAGACAATGTGACTTGGTTGTTTGAAGCATTTTGCAATGACAAATGCTGCAATTGGCTCAACAAGCTCACCGCATTCATGTCTACCAATCCAACAATACCATCCCCATGGGGACCTGGCTTTGACTTAGCTATGTCAACCTTTGACCCAGGAGCATCTGGCAAGTATTTTTGTAGGATCCTAGACTGAGTGTAGATCAATTCTAATTGTTGGGCCCTAAAAATAGCTTGCTCCTCAGAGTAAACTCTCGACATCGAGACATCCTTAGAGATCTCAAGTTGTAAAGATTTCAAAAACCATTCGAGACGGTATTCCGGAGGGATTTCGGCCTTTATGAGCCTCTTTCGCCGTCTCCATTCCTGAATATGGTCATAAATGTGAGTTGCCATATCCTGACGAAAATTGGCCAGAAGTTCAGTTCCAGCGTCATAACGGACAGGCAACTGGAAATGATTTAAGAAAATATTCGCTAAGTCAGAAAAAGATGTAAAGTTGCCCCCTTGCAACTCTATATACCATTTGGCTGCATTACCAGTCAAGGTGCGCTGAAAAAGTCTCAACCTAACTGAATCATCAATAAGGGAGTTCGAAGAGCACCACAAATGGAATGTGGTCACATGGTCACCCGGGTCTTCACCGCTCTTCCCTTCGAATTTTGGAATGTCCGAAGGAAGTTTGGTTGGGACCGGAGGCCAAGCTGGATTATATTTGATTGGATCGTTTGTTAACTTTGTGAGGTCTGTCAAGTGTTGCCAGAAACGGAAGCCTAGGTGGACCTTGGGGGTTCCACCCAGGCTTAGCAGAACTCCCAAAGTTCTGAAAAGATGGGCCTAGATTTTGGAAGGCACCAGGATGCCCGAAGTAACCTACAGACCCGGCTGAACCAAAAGGCATGCCTTGTAATCCAGCATAACTCGAAGTTTGACCAACTCCGACCGCAAAACCTTCATAACCGGCGAAGTTTCCTCCTAAAGGATTATAAGAGGAGCAGACAGCCCCTGATAAGGATCCCAAGCAGAGGCTAGGGGAGGAATACTTCGGAATGAAATAACCATGGAGTATGGCCTATTCCCTTGCTAGCCGAGAAACAAATTCCCAGTTCCCATACTACTAACCGTAGGGTTAGCCCAACCTTGAAAAGGATTGCTACCTTTTCCTAAATAAGAGAAAGGCATAGATCCAATTATTGGGTTGGAATGTGGCATATGACCACTTCCAAAAGGAAAACCCTGGAATGAAGCTGATCCACTCATCATGGATGTGGTAGCACTAAACGAAACTCACGGAATACCCTGTGAATGGGTGCCAAATGGGAAAAATCTAGAACTAAAAGCATTGGTTTGGGAGTTTCCACTCGTAGAAGGAATGGAGGTAGTCCCAACTAAAGACGTGCTAGCAAAAGACCCGAACAAAGAAGCAGAGGGGATGGAAATTGTTCCTCCCCCTTGTACAGATATTGGAGTCTGCATAGTCATAGCACTTGTAATAGAAGCCATGCTTCCAGTAGTGGTCATCGATGGTAAGTGCGTTATGTGACCTGGACTTGACGATCGATGCGTTGGATACCCAACGTATTGTAACACTTCCAGATGACTAGGAGGTAGGGGAGAATTCGGAGCCACTAATGACTCTGAGAGTTATTCTACCTCTACGTTATCTTGCGTCCGAAAGAGAACTCGAGAAAGTAGAGGAGTACTTCTCTCTTGTCCTGTGGAAGTACCAGGTCTATCTTGAGCACTGATGCCCCCCGGGGGAGGATCAATCCCCGATGCATCAGCTGTCGCAGGACAAAACCCACCGGAAGTATTACCTCTGCACCTTCTAGGTGAAGGCTTTGAACTTGGTGGTGAAAGACCACGAAGTCTTCGAGACCGTCTAGGAAATCAGTCAGCCACTTTGAATTTTTTGTTAAGATCTAACTAAAGACTCAAAAAATTGAAAGCTAGGCCAACTAGGAGCACAGAGCACACACTATAAAGTCCCTAAAGATAATAGCCATTCAAACAACTTCCAAGTATTTCTGCTCCGGGTGA
>APFE030253726.1:0-19614 GCA_000404065.3 Pinus taeda | reverse complement strand
TAGCCCCCCTCTACGGGGTTCGGGGCAGCGCCCCGAGAATTTTTTTTTTGGACCCTATATTAGGTTGGGCAAACCTACCTTTGGTTTTTCAGTCCATGGTTTTGGACGCGATGGTTTTTCCATCCATGGTATTGGATGCTTCGGCATGTATAAATATGTATCGTAACATTGAAAGGAATATAATGAAAAATCAAGCTGGTAGTCTCGGTTTTGAGATCCAGTGGCAAATCTCTGTGTATATGTGTTTTATGTGTTATGCTCTTGCATTTTTATTTTTCATGTGATTTAGAATTTGTATGCAGGTAATTTCTGTACGGGGTTAAAACCTACAACAAGCAAACTAGAGAAATGGTCTATTCCACACTGGCTGATAAAGTAATGATGGTCCACAAGTTACAAAATTCCTTGGACAATACAACTGCTCAACTACACTTGGAGAAAGCCTCCTCTCTTGCCAAGGATAACAGAATAAAATCATTAGAATAAATCATGATTGGACTAGGACATGATCCCAAAGATGTGAAATGTGTAGAATCACTAATAAAGAAGAAAGAAGAAGACATTGCTGCCTTGAGGAAATAGTTGAAGCTACGTCCTTCAAGGAATCCATAGACTGCTGAGGTTATAAAGCAGAAATCTCATGAAGAGATGATGGATCTCCTTTTGAAACTCAATGAAAGATTAAATGATATAGAGCAAGCATTAGAAAAAGCACTGAAGGTAAGGCAGGGAGAGTTGACCTCTCAGCCTCCTGATGTAACTCCCATAGTCTCAACAACAGTTCCTTCTACACTTGGAGCAACATTAGCCCCAAACATCCCATCAACCACAACAGAGGTGGTCACAGGTACATCAATAGCAGGGACGACACCAGGTAGCAAAGCTAATTTGAGTATAGAAGAATTGACAAAGGCAATGGAAGACATGAGGCTACAAGTGTCAGAATTGAAACAGGTGAAAGAAAAATTGGCTAAGATGAAAACATATTATAATATATTAAAGATAAATGTTGTGGAAAAAACAAGGGAGATCAAAGCTTTAGAAAATAAAGTGAAGGCATTAGAAAAAGATCTCACTTTTGACAAGCCTCTCACAGAAATCTAGAAAATTCTTTGGACCAAGATCACTCAGTCTGTAAATGAGGTTTGGCCATCCATCTAGGTGATCTTGGAACAAATTGTTCTAGTGAAAGCAGCACAGGGAGAAATTCAGAGGAAAATAGCTTTGTTAGGAAAAATGCCAGATGAGGCCAACTGGCTTACACTTTTTTCAACAAAAAAACTAAGGAATAACTGGAAGAACTTGGCATAGCTGATAGGACAGATACTATTTTAGAAATCAAAATGGTGTTAAATAAGAGAACTTTGATGCAGAACTTAGAGAGAAGATGCCAGGATATGCAGGTGGAAATCAATTATTCTATGGAGAAGTTCACTATTTTCCAGAATAAAGGGCTACCAAGTCCTCTGGTAATTAATGACAGATTAATGAAGCACATAGATTATGTACACAAATTGAGTAAGTATGATGGCAATCAAGCTAGTTCATCAACAAGTGCATCAGGAATAAAAGCACTCCCCACAGGCCGAGTTCTCTATGATAACTTAGAGAACTTATTCTATGTTGAGCATGAGATAAGGCACTTGTTCACAATCCAGCCTAACTTTCTGAGATATACAAAAATTGATGAGACCCCGAGGAAACATCAGAAGCACAAATTGCCAGAGTAAAAATGGTGGGAAGACATGTAAGATATTTTGTAAATTTATCTTGGGTAAATGTACATTTTGGGTTGTTTACCATAGTAAGATGAAAAGAGATCAAACAGGTCGAAGTGTATCAGAACAGGTAAAGAGTATTAGTCAAAATACGGCAACCAACACAGATTTACTATAGAAGATAGTAGCAAGCCAAATTCTAGGGCCTGCCTCTAGCACACTCAGCAAAAATAGGAATAGCACAATAGCAGTTTACTTTTCTCCTATTTCCAAGACTAGTTGTCTCTATTTTCTTGTAACTTATTCTTAGTCATCCTAAAATATATCTCACACTGTTAGGAGATATTTTTTGTAACATTTTTGTATAAATACTCTCTCAATTGGAGTATTGAAGGTGGATTCATATACATTGCTGTAATATTGGTTATTTTGGAATAAAGTGCTTGTTGGACTCAACTTTTGCATGGCTTGTTGGACAAAGAATTAATGCAAGGGAATTTTCTTAGAATTCTTGAATCAAACACCGAATCAATAAGTCCTCTATACCTTATGTTTTAAAGTTTTCCTTGTTTATAATATCATCTATGTTTCACATCTAAATGATGAATGAAAAAGAGTAACTCAGAATATGCTTAATTGCACTCTGTTTTCAATCGTTATTATTCTCTATGTTTTCTTCTAAATTAGTATAAACAGTGAATTCTTAATTGCTCTTGTTTTATATTCTTTCATTGTAATCATTTAGTAGAGAATTCTTAATTGCTCTTTATTGGTGGTTAGTCACATTCTGCTCTCTTAAGTATGTTGAAGGATTCTTAACTTCCCTTCACCTATCTTAAAACCATTCCATTTATTCCAAGTCTTTATTTGTTCCCTGTTTGATTATCTTTCTCTGTGAAACCATCCTTTGTTAAGAAACAAAGTCCAGTTAAGCCATCTTCTTTGACTCCATTAGCTCAATGGCCTAAACTAGTCAGTCCTACCCTCTGCTATTGAATCTCACCACCCAAACTCAAACAAAACTCCTAATCTTCATAACTAGCCTAATACCTTTCAAAACAGAGCTAAAACTTAAAAAGAGAGCCCTCTTTGGATACATATTGGCTAGATTCTATATCTAAAAGATTTGTTTGTGGTTACCTCAGACCCTTTCCTCTTCTTACAACTTCTGGGAAAATCTGAGTGATAACATAGTGGCGACTCCTCTAGGGATCAAACAAATTGTTTGTGGCTATTGTTTATTTTATAAGCTACAGACGGAGCTTGAAGTTAACTAGGTAGCCTTTGAAATTCTTTTGCTTTGCAATTGCAGAAATAAATGAATGTTTCTTCAGTCTATCTCCGGTCTAGTTTATAGATTGGACTTTGGTTCCAAATACTTAATCAGTCATTCTTATCAAATAAGTCTTTGAGAAAGTTCCAATCCCATATCTAAAGCTGCTTAAAGAGACTATTGAAGTTGTATTGTTAAAACATATTTAGAGAAAAACCAAAAATACATCTACAAACCTAGCTTCAGAAAGGATTCATTATACCAGATCTAATCCTGATCCAAATCCTCTGTCTGTATTTGAAAATCCTAATCTGATTCCTAGGGTTCTTAGTAGACAGGAGAGCCGAGAAAGTTTTTCTAGTTCTCGGCCTCTATACAAATCAAGATCCTACCCTCTGAAGTGGATTTACCTTGACGACGAAACCTTTGATGAGTTTTTTGAAACCTCTTTATTTGTAACATTTTCGGAATCTGGGTTAGCCCACACAGCTCATGATCCCATATTTATTGAAGATTTACAACTTGAAGTTGTAACTTCACATCTTGATAGACATCTGCAGAAATCCATTCAATCTGAGCTTACCTCTAAAAGAGAACCAAAACTTTTTGTGATCACTACTGTTTCTCCAAGCTCATCTTCAACACCTCAGATTTCCCAACCTAAAGTCACCCCTTCTACTCCTCCACCCACCACTCCAAGACCAACCCCAACTATTGTTTCAACCTGATCTACTGCAATGGCAAATAGATACACTCCTCTGAACTTACCTGCCAACTTGGGTGCTATGCCCCAAGACTATCAGAGTAAGATTACCCCATTTGATGGTACGGGCACCTACACATCTCAAAAACATACCGAGAAAATGACCACCTATTTTGAAATATATGAGGTTGATGCTGATGATGTTAGAATGAGGGTATTTGTACAAATTTTGACTGGAGATGTTAGAACATGGTTTAGAGCCCTTCCTGCGAACAATATCAATGACCTAAAAGCTCTATATCAGATATTCTTGAATATATGGGAAAAGAAAAAATATCCTCTCCACATTTTATCAGAATATGAAAACCTGAAAATAGGTACACAGGAAACAGTGTAAGATTATTGCACTAGATTCAATAATGTTTACAATGCTATTCCTCAAAATATTAGACCTCCTCCAGATTTGGCATTGATCAAATTCCCTGATGGATTTGATTCTGATATGGCATACCAACTTAGGGAAAGAGCTCCTCAAACCTTAGAATAGATGCAAAGTATAGTTGTCAGTGTTGAAGCGAACCTGATATCTAAACGAGCTAGAGCCAGAGTTGAAAGGAGGATACTTTTAAAAGAAGAACCTTTGGCCTTTGGACAAAAATTAGATACTATTATTAAAGGAATGGATTGGCTTGGAGATAGAGTAGAAACCATTGAGAGGAAATCCCCTTGGGATAATCAAGCAAGCAAAACTGGTAGAAATCCAAATTTCAGGAAGAACCAAAACCCTAACACTAGAAAAAATAGACCAGACCAAAACATTAGGCCCCCATTCCAGGAAAATTATTTTGAAGCCTCAAATTTTGATGAACCGACAGAAGACACTCAAATTAAATTGATGGGACTCAACAATTAACAACAAGTTTTCTTGACCCAAGAAGATCAAGAAGCTCACATCCTTAAACAATTCCAAACTCAATCAGGTGAATCATTTAACTTTAGGGAGGGATATGATACAACCATTTATGAATTCCACAAGCAATATAATCTGAGGAGCAGAAAGATTGATGTTTTTAAAGTCAATAGACAGAAAGATACAAAACAACCTAACAAATGTAAGATCAATACCACCCTTGTACATATTCTTTCCAGAACAAATCCTAATCCAAATAACCCAATTATTGAGGATGTATCCAACAATCAACCACATCACAGACAATTTTCCACTTCTATTTATTCCAAAGGAAATGTGGAAGAACCTCCAGAAGTTGATTTGGAAACAACTTCAGCCCATAACCCCACTCTTGAAAAGGAGAGAAATACAAAAAATACAGCTAAAAAGGAGAATCCAACTATTCGAAATACAAGAAATCAGAATGAAAAACTTTTTAATCTCGAGACTGAAGTAGGCAAATTAAAAATAGCTTTTCCATTCTCAGAATTAGTTAAACATGATGTCTACAGAAGCCAAATCAATAGATCACTCCAAATATCTATGAATGAAGATTCAATAAATGTTTTTGATGATTAGCCTGAATTGATTTCTGACCCTGAAGTAAATGGAAAAGAAGTGGATGGAGGAGTTCCTCCTCTCTATGTAAGTTTGAGCATACATGATAAAATACTTCATAATGCCATGTTTGATTCTGGCACTGCTCATAACTTAATGCCTAAATCTGTGATCGCAAAACTGGACCTAGACATGAATAGGTCGTATAAAGACCTCTTCTCTTTTGATTCAAGTCAGGTTAGATGTTTAGGATTAATCAAAGAATTATGTGTATCGTTAGTTCAATACCTTGCCAAAACCATCTTAATGGAAATAGTAGTAGTTGATATTCCACCAAAGTATGGCATGTTGTTGTCTAGGTCTTGGGGTGCGAAGCTCCAAGGATATTTACAATTGGACATGTCCTATGCTACTATTTCAGTGTTTGGTCAACCTAAAAAACTCTATAGAGAAACTTTAATTAAATATGTGGTAAGTAGCCAGAAGAAACCCCAAAATTTCCCTATCTACTCATTACATTTAGATATGGATTCTTTCATTCTCTACAATGCTGAAAATGATCCCTCATCTGAATTAAGTGTTTTAGCAGAAGAACCAAAAGAAGTTACAAATCCAAAGTCTAGTGTTCAAATCCAGGAAAATTTTGAAAACAATGATACACCATACATCCCAGAAAAACCGAAAGAAACTAAAGATCTAGACCTCTCTATTAAACAGATTCCTGAGACTCTTGATACCAATTATGAAGATGAGGTCCTTTGGCACTTAGAATTTGATGGCTCAGTTAAAAAATTAGGAGCAAGAGCAGGAGTTTGGGTGCATAACCTTGAAAATAATCATACTGAAGGCCATGCCTACAGATTAAACTTTAAATGCACCAATAACATGGCAGAATATGAAGCTCTGTTGCTAGGTCTTAAACTTGTTAAACAATTAGGAGAAATTAGGGTATCTGTTCGGGGAGATTCTGATTTGATAATTCAACGGATTAAAGGGAACTTTTTAACAAATGATTCCAGATTAAGATATTACAGAGGAATAGTAATAGAGATTCTCAATACATTTCTGGAGACTCAGCTTGTCAAAATCCCAAGAAAACATAATTTGCAAGCTCATAGCCTGGCAATGTTTACCAACACTTGTAAATAACCAATTGAGCCCAATCATCAGTTCATAGCTGAGATCAGACACAGACCAACCATACCTGATAATTTAAAGAATTGGAAAGTGTTTCACAGTGATAAGCAAATCAACAATTTTTTAACTTTAGAGGAGGAATTTTCTAGCATTAATATAGATGTAGATACAGTTAGTAAGTTTGATCAAACAAATCAGATAGAAACAGACATTTCGACAGAAAGTGAAACTCAAATGCTTCACCCAACAAAATTTACTAACAAAGAAATGCAGGACCTCAAAGAAATGGATATTGATGAAATCATTGAAGGAGAATTTGAAGTTATCATTTTGAAGGACAATCATTTGCCCAAAGGATTAACCCCTTTAGAAGATCTTTTTGAATTCAATGATATTCCATAGAAGCCTAAGATGGAACCCTTAAAAGTAGACATTGAAGACTATAACTTGGGAACTGAAGAAAATTCGAAAATGGTAAAATTATCCAAATCTTTACCCCCTAGCGAAAAACTCAAATATGTTGAACTGATGAGAGAATTTCAAGATGTTTCTGCCTGGAGCTATGAAGACCTAATATCATACGATACCTCTATAATTCAACACAAAATACCTCTAAAGGAAAATAAAAGACCATTCAAACAAATGCTCATAAGAATTAACCTTATACTACTTCTTTTAATTGAGAAAGAAATCAAACGAATGTATGAAGCAGGGATAATTGCTCCTATCATGTTTTCAAAGTGGGTATCTAATTTAGTACCTACTAGTAAAAAGACTAGAGAAATCAGATTATGTGTTGATTTAAGGAATGTAAATAAGGTTTCTTTAAAGGATAATTACCCTTTACCAAAGATGGATCATATTTTACAAAGGGTAGTAGGTGCCTCTAGGATTTCAGTTTTGGATGGGTTCTCAGGCTATAACCAGATTCCGGTTCATCCTGATGACCAAGAAAAAACTACTTTTAAAATACCATGGGGAACATTCAAGTATGTTAAAATGCCATTTGGACTTAAAAATGCAGAGGCAACCTTTCAAAGAGCAATGGACATAGAATTTGCAAAAGAAATACATGATTTTTTGGTCATATATCTACATGACCTGACTGTTTTTTCTAAATCAAATCAACAACATTTGGATCATCTGAAACAAGTATTATTTAAATGTAGAAAATATGGTATTTCTTTAAACCCTAAGAAGTCCTTATTTGGTCTTCAGGAAGGCAAACTTTTGGGCCATATCATTTCCAAATATGGCATTAGAATTGATCTTGCTAGAATAGAAGTTATTCTGCAAATACCCCACCCCAGAAATGTCAAAGAACTTCAAGCATTCCTAGGAAATATTAACTTTTTGAGAATATTTATATCTAATTTAGCTGAATTAATTAGATTGCTTAACAATATGTTGAAAAAGGATCCAAATATTGAATTGATAGTAGAAGCCAAACAAGCATCTGAAGAAATTAAAATGGCTTTGACTAAAACACCAGTCCTTACAAGTCCAAAGTTTGATAGAGACATCATAATATTTTCATTTGCATTAGAACATACCATAGCAGCTGTTTTACTATAGAAAGATGATCAAGGATGTGAGAAACCCATAGCCTTTTTTAGTAAATCACTAAGGGATGCACTATTAAAATACAAAATCATGGAAAAACAAGTTTATTCACTTGTGAAAGCTATTAAAGACTTTAGAGTCTATATATTGTACTCCCATGTAATAGCCTATGTACCAAATACTGTTCTCAAAGACATCATGACTCAAGATGGAATTGAGGGCAAAAGAGGTAAATGGATAGCTACTATATTTGAGTATGATATTGAAATAAAACCCACAAAGATTATAAAAGGACAGGGTTTGGCAAAATTCATGACTGAAACAAATTGCCAAGCCTTGGATATTAATGAACTGGATAATGAACAGGAGATGGTAACTCCACAAATCAGCCAATTCTTTTTAGATTCACCTTGGTATGCTGATATAATACATATACTATTAAACTTGCAGGCTCCTCCAAGATTATCCAGAACAAAGAAAAGGTTTTTAAAGAGGAAAGCTTTAAAATTTTGTATTTTAGATAATGTTCTTTTTTGGAAAAATCATGAAGGTATTCTATTGAATTGTCTATTAAAGGAAGAAGTTGACAAGGTCTTAAAGAATTTCATGCAGGAGACTGTGGTGGACACCTTTACTGGAAATCAACTGCAGACAAAATCCTAAGGGTTAGATTTTATTGGCCAACCTTGTTCGCTGATGTAAATAAATTCGTCACTGCTTGCCATAAATGTCAATTTTTTTAGGGCAAGAGGAAACTATTACCTTTACCCCTAAGACCAATTTTCATAGAAAATCCCTTCCAATAATGGGGTTTAGATTTCATTGGAGAAATCCATCCTCCCTCTTTTGGCCAACATAAATGGATCCTAACCGCCACAGACTATTTTACCAAATGGATAGAAGCCATCCCCTCTAGAGAAGCCAATGACACGGTTATTATAGGATTCTTAGAAACCAACAAATTGTCTAGATTTGGCTATCCTGAAAAGATCATAACTGATAGTGTTGCTACCTTCAAATCCAAGAAAACTATAATTTTATGTAACAAATACCATATCACTTTAGGCCATTCTACAACCTATTATCCTCAAGGTAATGGTCTAGCTAAGTCTTCCAATAAAAGTCTAATTAATATTATTAAGAAATTATTGGAAGAGAACAAGAAAAATTGGCACAAGAAACTTACTAATGCACTATGGGCAGACATGCTTACCACCAAGAAATCTATTGGGACTAGTCCTTATGAATTAGTCTATGGAATGGAGGTTGTATTTCCTTCATCTTTAGGAGTTCCTGTAATAAAACTACTTCAGGAAGCTCAACTGGAAATCAATGATATTCAAAGGAGAATAAACTATACCATCCATCTGCAGCAAATGAGAGAAGAAGTGTATCAAAGATCCCAAGTGTTACAAGAGAAGCTTAAGAAAATATTTGATAAAAGAACCAAGGTAGTGTTAACACTCAGGTTGTCCCTTGGCTCCTTAAGGGATATGGCCGAGGTAACCACAGACCAAGCTTTGGACTGCCAGTCCTAGCCTACCAGCAGTCAGAGAGGGCTCTCTCTTCGGGATTTAGCTTTGTTTAGGAAATGATTTCAGGCTAGTTATTATGCACATGGTTTTTTGTTTGAGTTTGGCGGGATGAATAATCTATTCAGGTAGCGTTGGCATGCGAAGCGCAAGAGGTTTAGAACATTGGGCATGGAGTCAAGGATGCAGACTGAAAGATGTGTTTTCTTTGGCAAAGAAGGGACTACAGAGCAGGATAGCTACACAAGGAATAATATCAGGTTTGAATGAGGATGAAACGGATGTCAGGGAAGGAAAGACAGCTAAGTAATTTTCATTCATGCTAACAGAGGGAACGTGGCTGAATATTCTATAGGAGCAATTAAGAAATTCCTACAACAATATTCATATACAGAGGAAACTAGTGCAAATATGAGCCTAAGAGGAATTCATATTTATAGGCTAATTTAGAAAGAAAACATAGAGAAAAAGCAGGAATTGAGGGCAGAGCACAGCTAAGTGACATCTGAACTATTCTTTCTTCCTGCAAGTTTAGATTATGACACAGATACAATATAGCAAACATAGCAACTGTAGAAAGAGATGAGGAAAACTTATTAGTCCATGAGGAAACACAAGAATTCTGTAATCTTGTTCTTCAGCCATCAAATACACATTTAGACAGTCCAAACACACATGTTCCAGCAAGCTCTGTTTATTAAATCTCTCAGAGTGTACACATCAAGTCTCAAAATCAGATTATCGATCAAACACCTCTCACACTTAAAATAGTCCATAGGGTGGTTTAAATAGAAAATATTTACAGACTTAGATCTCTGGATAAGATCTCAAGGAAAATATCTCAAAATATCTATCAAACCGATCCAAACAGATCCGAAGTAAATCAGTGTTTGCTGCTAAATTGTAAAAAATAAATGCATGAAAAACTATATGAGCTGCGCTGGGGCAGCTGGCATCTTGGAAAAATATCTAAGGCTGCGCATGAGGCAGCAGCCTCAAAAAAGTGTCATTTGAGCCATGTGCTGGCCTCATAGTCATTACTGCATATTTGGCCTGCAGCACTGCCCTCAAATGTGGCTCGATACTCTGTATTTTAAATAGCAGGGCATTGAATCCTTTAAAATCTGATATGAATAGTCTTTAATAGCTTTAACTATGTTCTGGTGAGTTTTAAAGGCTTAGATTCGCCTCTCTGACTTTGATGAAGGTCTTTGAACTGTTCAATCACCTTTTTTAATCTCTTTATGGCAAAAATAGCTGCTGTGGCGCTTTCTGCAGGCTTCTGGAGGTTTCGGCGCCTTGGCCGATCAAAAGTGGAAGATGAACTAAGGAAATATTTCAAATGTCGGTGAAAAACTAAAGGAAGAAGTGTCATCCTTCCGATAATCTCCAAACCTGGAGGACAAGTGGATCAATGATCTGTCAACCGCCTTTTCCATCATGAATTCAGGTCTAGTCATCTTCAGATGCCCCAGGCACTAAAGTATTTGCCACCTCTGGAAAGTGGACTGAGGTCCAATTTCTAATAATATCCCAGCAATCCTTGGCTCGTCTCACAATTGATAAAGGATACATGTAAAATGCTTCATGCCATTTTTCATAGGTTTCCTTGTAGGACGAACAAGGACTTCCAGTAGGATCGACGCGAGACGAATTATTGAAATCTTGAGCGCAAAAGTGACACCAGAGATGATCATCTGATGCCAGCGAATGCCACCGCTGGCTCACGCACCCGAGTTTGACCGTGCATTTGGCACCTGTTTTCACTATTATTGACAGTAGAATTGCGTCCTGCAAATCTTCCATGACCAATCCCAATCTCTATCTCTGTGATGTTGCTCGACTGTCTTACTATCACTGGCTCCAGTTATTTATTAAAACTCTTTGATTAGCACAATCTCACTTTTGCATTCTTGGCAATCAAAAAATATACTGAGGAATCTGGAGAGGAAATGGAGCCACCCGAGCACTGAATTCTGGTCCATGAGGCTTGCTTAGCCTTCCCGGAACAAATGTAAAATCACCTTCAATTGAGCCAGAAGAAGTTCGCAGAGGACAGTAGCTCTGATATACAAATACATCACCGCCCTCTTTCAGATATGGATACTTGCCAATAACAGCATCACCATGAAAATCATTTATGATAGTATCATTTCCTCGAATTATCCAATGTCTTCTAGCTAGTTGGCATGAACTTAACATTCCCCCCTCAGAAATTTTTTCTTGATGTAAAAGGCACATGCGGATTGAATAGAAAAAATAATATTCGTTACGGTTCTCCAGTAAATTGCTGAACTCTGTCACAAACACTGCAGAAGCACGTACCTGTACACCATTTGTCATAGCCTCACTACATAGAGGCTCTTTTTCAGGAAATAAACTGATACTCCAGATATTACCATCTTTGTGAACAGAAAAATTGCCAACTTCTAACTGTCTGCCATATTCTTCCAACCACAGGAGCATTGCATCTTGCTGAGCTACATCTATTAATGAACTAGCGACACATGGCATCATCTCCCCAGTTGCAAAGAGTTTCTTAGTGCCAACATAGAGTTGACCATCGGAACAGTCAAGGAAGAAAAACTTCTTCATATTACATGAGGCTGCAATGACAATATGCTTCGATCCCCTAGGGAGTGTTATCATTGAAGCACAATGTTTGGTAAGTTCCAAAACTTCTTGCAAGGGTAACAAACGCACATTAACATGGGTATTGTAGAAATGATAACCTCCCATAACACCCAAGATAGATAGCTGATGAGTTTGTGGAAGACCGCCATGTGGGATGTTTTGGCCATTGCAGAAACGATACAGAATCCTTGTAGAAACAGGCAGTTGCCACCCAAGTTGATCCTATGCCCTCCTAATTTAATAAAAAAGAAACCCAATGCCTGTAGTGAGCGGACCTTGATATAAAATTCGTCTGCGCGCAGGTAGTGCTTATATATACTATGGTGATTGCTCCCTTATCCATTATGGCAATCAGATCTGCCACACAATGAACAAGAAGCCCAAGACAGAAAGGCAACGTACCAAATGCAATTTGTCTTTTGGCTCAAACCGCATATTGTACAGCTCAATATGCTTAAAGAACATCCGAACGAGATACTCAAACGTGCCCACACTTTGAGAAGAAACTTTACTGAGTGTGCAGTTTGTTTCTGGGCGAGCGCCGCCGACGGATTTCTCCTCTCTTTACTCCATTCCATTGATAGTTTGCCACACCCTTTTACACTTACAATTAAGAATTCGTATGAAGAGTCATCCATTGTAAAATCACCACTATTTTCATTATAGCGGATTATGTTTGAGAAAAGATGTCCTATTTTTTAATGTTGCAGGTAAGGAAGTGATTGAATCGTTAAACTGTTCATTTGTATCAGCAAGAAACCTTGAACCTTCGAAGTATAATTACAATCCCCTGCTTCCTCAGCATTAAAACTCCCAAGCAATGGAACCACCTGGTGAGAGCTTACATTTTCAAATTGTAGACGAAACAGATTCAAGACCAATCTCTGAAGTCATTTCTAGAGCCTTGACCCTGAACTTTCCTTTTTCAATCTCTTCTTCATGCATAGCTTCTGCCTTCAAATTTGATGTGTAGGAATGTCGATTAATAGTCTTTGGAGCAAACTTTATCGTCCCTGGAAAAGTTGCTTCTAAACTTTTTGCAGTCACACTTCGTCCACTAACAATTATCTTCCATTCAACTGAATGTTCTGTTGTCGACACTGTCCCTACTGACGTATTACCATCAATTAAAACTATCTTGCACCTAGGAAAAGGCATATTTACAGAACAAAACTCAATGGTGGTTGGAGCTTTGTAGCCTTCTATTAATTTTAATTTGAACAAAAATGCACCTTCGTCTTCTGAGACCATAGAAAGCTGGTAAAAACCTTTAATTGGAGGACCTATATTGCACAGAGAAGCTTGGTAATGCATTAAAATAAAGTTTCCAAGCGGCGGTGACAATATTAGAGCTTGCTTGTCCACACCTTCCTCAGGAACCTGTGTACATGGGTGGAAATATAATGCTTCAATGTGAGCTGGATTCAGGCATGTTAAGGGAAAAGAAACATCTGGCAAACCTTCTAAATCAACCGACAATTTATTTGACCAGAAATGGATATAGTATTTGGAACATCATCCCTGTCATACATTGCTGCAGATACGACTTCATGAATCATAAACAATATCCTCTGCTTTCCTCTGAACAGGTAAGGCTTCCACGTTGGCTGTTTTAGATCTGTATGAGGTATGTCCAATGATGAAAACCCATTCAATCTCGTAGCAGAAAGATTACTAACACCAAGGTCCAAAGGAGTACCAAAAGGCATTGAACTACTGATGAAGTTCCTCAGGGCATCTTTATCCACTGTTTTGGAGCTACCTTTATTACCAGGAAGATCTGATGTCGTAGTGCCTGTAGCAGTAGAACTGACAGTTGCCGTAGCTGCAACAGGTGTTCCTGCAGGCTTAGCCCTAGCTGCAATGCCCGGTATCCCCAGTATTTGACAATGATTCGATTGTCAGTGAACTTGGCCTCAGACTTCAAATTGTCCAACTTCATTCTTGTATAAGGCACTTCTGGACAGCTACAAGCCACACATGGTTCACTTTCAAGATAATAACCATCAAACTCCACCAAACTGGGTAATTTATCCCTCCAAAATGTCTATCACATAGGACCATGCTTGTATTTATCATCGGTGTCCGCAAGGCACTCACTGTGCTCACAATGAAGCACTCTGTATCAATGAAATACAATAAATTTGGATCTTTTATATACTTCCGGGCTATGTCTCCTTCCAACATTCATTGTAAAATTGGGAGATCCCTTCCTTTTCATGTGGGAAATAACCAGTAAGTTCAACAACGAAATCCTCAAATTTTCTATGAACACGAACAGAAAGACCATCAGGCAAATGGTAATGGACAGTTGTTGGATTAGGTAATAACTTCATTTTGCAACCAACAACTTCCAATGCTTTTGTGATTAAATTTATAGATCCCTGCACAACCAAACCACTGGACATTCCAATACCAACCATTTGAAGAATGAACTCTTGTGCTCCATCTTGTCTGGGTCTCGGTCATCACACTGGTCCGTCTCAAATGTTTGCAGACAAGGTTTGTGCCCTCCTTGCCTCAGTAGCAAATATGGAAAATATGGAACATTGCGGCCCGCACAGTATGACATATTTGGCCTGAAAACATATCGATCATGAAAGATGAATACCTGATATGAGCAGGAGGCTCACAGGTAGAAGATTTCTACTTTGGAGACAATGTTTTAAGATGGGATTCGAGGAGAGAGGACAAAGGAAAACATGGGAAGTTTTACTTCCTATGGAAAGTACCTTTTATTATCCAAGCCTTACAAGGGAACAATACTTATTATCCAAAGAACCTTTATGGTACAGAAATAGAAGAAGGGCTAGTTAATGGTCAGATGTTGAAACATTACTTTGATCCAACTTTATAATGTATTCTGATTCTAGCATGTACATACTATATCCTTGGTAAAGTCACAGTTTGGATTGGATAGTAACTTGTTGAAGTTGAAGCCCGAAGAGAAGGCCCTAAGCTCCACAAGTATTATTGTCATACATACAATAAAACAACGAGTAGAAGGATATTTCAGAGCACAATCAAAGTCATTTAGAAGGTCGTCTGACCTGTTGTTCTTGACTTTTCACCAGGAAAATCCATTCCCAAGTGGAGCCAATGTTATGCTCCTATACCAATAGATGTCATATTTCACGATTGACTTAATGAGCTCTTTAATATGTTCATATCTTTTCTTGTTGTAAAGGTTTTCCATATTGTCAAAAAATCAAAAAATTTAAAAAATGTAAAGAGGGTATACCCTAAAAGAAAAATCAAAGGGTGAAAAGAATAAAATGGTCAAAAAAGTGAAAGAAATGAACCTCAAACAAAAATAGACCAAGAAAGTGTACAAGTCTAAATGCCACTACTTTTTCATTTTCTATAATAAACCTTTTACCATAGTTGTTGAATAGTCAAACAGCTCAAGCTTGACTAGTTCATATTTGAATTTCATGTTTTAGAGATAAAGAATAAATATCTGGTCAAATAGTGTAATCTTGGTAGATAAGTAGATAGGTAGAGTAAATAAAAGGAGCTCAATAGTGTAATCTGAGCCCTTGGATGTAATAAGTGTAGACTTAGGTAGGCTTGCTATGTAAAGAAAAAAAGATTGATAAGGGTTTTCCAGTCTAACTATACCCAAATAAAGAAGAAAAAATGTCAGGCTAAAGTAGGTAGGGTAGGTAGATGGTGTTGTAGAATGATACTTGTGATGGATCTTGTTTCTAAATGTGTTAAATTTTATTTTTATCACAAGTGCAAGGTAGACACTACAGTTGATGTAGTTCAAGCAAGACAAGGTCAAATAAGTAACTTCCATTCACATTTTTTCCCTAAAGATTTCACTAATTCCCCCTCAAGTATTAAGGTCTTTGAAAATTAAAGGGGCTCAGAGCATTTCTCTAACTTTTGGAGGGATCAAACCCTCGATCCAATGATTTAAAATTCTAAGTACTCAAAATCATCTACCAATCATTCATTTCATTTCATAAAGTTTGCCTAACTAAAAATCCTATTTTAATTAGGAAAATACATAATATCACCTAAAAACCCCTTTCCACCATAGCCTAAGTGTCAATGTAAATTTCTAACATTTACTTAGCGCTTATTCTCATTTTAATCATATTAACTTTTAACTATTATTATATAAATCCCGAAAGAAAAAAAACATTAACCCATTCCTGTATTATCTAACTATACAAATCCCTGACATTTTATATATCCCGCCCCTGGTTGAGTATAGCCATAATCATATTTTAGTGGAGGATTAACGAGTTAATCTGTAATTCATTAAGAGCCTTAATTCCCTCCTGCACTATATGGGATTAATTAACCCTCTAGGTTAATTAATAACCACCCCCAACCAATCGTATTGACCCTTATATGATTAAAACTTTGTTAATTACATCGAGCCCACCACAAATAAAGTTTCGCCATCTCCAACGCCCGTCTACCATCCAATAATTCCTTTTTCATCCAAAGGTCAACGATGATATCACATCCCCCTGGTGACTGCGCTTTAACTCGTGATCACCAAGCGGTTTTACGCCCATACCCTTGCCACACATCGCATAGCCCATATGTTCACTTGCCCCTAGCCCAAAACCACCCAGCCTCAAAAGCGGTGTGATACAAACCACTTACTACCCTCCACAAGTGACAAAACATCACATCCCGCTTGCCTCATCCACCTGATAAATCCAAAGAAAAACCCATTGTTGAAGGCCCCAAAAATTGGGTCGACAAAAACGGGGATACCCGCCTGGTCCGGACCTTGGTTAGCAGCTCCTTATCCATTTGGTATAGCTGGTCCGACTGGGGATATGGGACCAGTTTCCCAATTCAGTGTGTGTGTGTGAGAAAGATGGGTGTTTCTGTTCTAAATGTAATACTTCTATCTAATCTAATGCTATACTATTGTATTCTAATAAACAGAAAAACACCGAAATTTATGCTAACCCAGGGTGTGATCTTTCTCCTATGCGATTTAAAAAGATTTCAAACAATAACCGGTAATAAAGATGATTCAGCTATCATGAGAAAAAAATTCGATAAAGATGAACTACTTCGTATAAGAAGTTAGATGAAACAGTTGTTAACACTTATCGCGTAAATGAGCTATTCATACACTAAACATAAAACAATAGTTATCACCGTGCAAAAGTGCCAAATGATAACTCAGACATCCATGTTGTAATATATAAACAACTGAAAATTGAATATCACTTTAACGCTTAAGCAGAAATGGTTAAGAGATAAAAGTACCATTTATAACTAGTCCTACTCATGAGCTTCAAGTGACAATTGATTTATCTCTCCTTGACTTAACATCCAATAAGAGTACAGAAGTGCAACATCAGTAGCAGCTATCAAATGAAAATATCAAATAAACCCCGTTCCATTCATTCACTAAAACCTCCTATGAGGGTGAAAAAGCGCATGTTCCGAGGACAAGTTTTTGATAAATTTTTGGGCCCTTCTCTAAATGCATGAGAAGGGTTTAAATACTACTAACTAAATAAATTATTTACAGAGATTGAGGATTCGGTTTAAATGGCTGTCCTCTTTCTAAGAAAAACTATTTCTAAAATTAAATCTACTATCTAACTATTTCTAAATCTACTCCTTAATGTCGCAAGCATTCAGTATTTTCCTGAATAGAGTCGGCTGACTATCTTCCATCTTCGGTTGAGTTAAGCAAACAGAATCAGCAAGAGCTGGCATTATCTTCTCAGTAAAATTGATGATATACTTGAGAATCATCCAATGAATGTGTATCATTACAATGTATACCTGGTAAAAATCCTATTTCAACTTGGTTAACCCTTGGACTGCTTCTGCGTTTCCTTCAGTCTTCTGTTTCCAGTTTGTTTCTATCACTGGTTTCTTGCAATTTTCGAGGCTCGCATGTGACTGAGTAACTAGGGACCTTCCTTTTTGAACAATTTTTCTTAGCGATGTGCAATTAGCGCTAAGCACACATCGGAAGCTGCCTCTGTTTCTTGATCTGAGCTTCCCTGATGTGGTTTTTGCCTCTTGCGCCTTTTTCTCTCATTCGGTATAAAGCTCGAAATTTGTAAAAATAGTATTTCCATGAGCTCTTGACCCTGAGAATGAAAATGTCTGTTTCTGGTATCATCATCGTTCAATACCCATTCAATCATGGCTGTATATGAGAAATATGTGATAGATGCCTCAGAAGAGTTCTGCGACTCTTTTTCTTCCTTGAATGGATTAGGTGTGCCTTCCGAAATGTACATTGGAGCGCTGCCTTTCCTCCTCGTAGTTTTCTGCATAGTACCTTGTATAATGCTTCGTCCTTCTTTCCTGCAGTTTACATTGAGGTGGGAGTAATGATAAAAGAATAATGACAAGAAAACTTTTAAATGTCGAAGATATGCAAAACATGCCACCTTACGTGAGCTATTTCTTGGAAAAACACAACACCATACTTCATTAACAACTGGAAATAACTCATTAATTCACATTAAAATACATGACCAACTCTTGGCTGAAAAGGTTTCTCGAATACTGAGCCAGAACCAACTGCAATGGAGAGGTCCCATGATTTTTCTTTGCGATGTCGTAGATCGCAGTATCGCAATATCGCAATATTGCAATGTCATCGTCTTGTTTTTTATTGCAAGGTCGCAGTATCGCAACTTTGTGGTATCGCAGTGTCATAGTGTCACAGTATCGCAATATCGCAATATCGCAGATCATTATAATCCTTGTGTAATTCATGTGATTTTTGCGATGTGCGATATGCGATATCACATATTGGCGATTTTTTAAAGTTTTTCAATGTGAGTGTTTCTTTAGTGTATGCGATGCAATGAGGTTTCGCGTCGCAATCTTGTGTTTTGTCATTTTAACTCATTAGAAGGTGTATCCTATCATTCTTTGCGTGGTGCGATATCCTTTAAGGAGTGAATTTAATTTTCTTCATCATGAAACTTATATTTTTTAGGTTTTTCAAGGTATTTTCCTAAGTTCATGATGTTGTAATTTTCATCTAAAAAAAAAAATGTAACACTAACTGATTTTTTTATTTTTAATGAGGGTCCCCACTTATTTAGTATTATCAATAATACTTCATAAGGAGGGGGGTTGTTGGTTGCCACAAGAATTGGCGATTCACTTGGAAGAACTAGTTATCTTGGTATTTCTATTGAGCCTTTTCAGCTTCCAAAACAGAAATTTTTTCAGAAAATTAAACTTTATTATGGAAAGATAAAGTACATCATGCTCTAACCTGTCAATGAAGTTTTGTTTCAGCTATTTTCAACTTTGATTATTTCTTGCCTCAAGTTAGTCCTTGTCTTTACATTAGTCATTACTTGGTCTGTAAGGATAAAACAAAGTCTTCTCTGTAAACCAATTTTAAAATATACTCATTTGTTGTAGGTAGAGCCTCTGCTGCCAGTAGATGTTCATAGCCTCGACAGGGTTACATTTTACCCAGCAATGATCCTATATCCTACTTAAAGAAACCTACAACTCTCAAAGAAGAATCCACATCCACACTTATTGCTTTGATTTTCTTTTTATTCTTAAAGAACAAT
>APFE030253720.1:94020-124982 GCA_000404065.3 Pinus taeda | reverse complement strand
GAATAAATGGGTTTACAGGTTGAAGGAAGAAGATGGAGGAAACAGAGGTACAAAGCTAGACTTGTGGTGAAGGGGTTTGCACAGAAGAAAGGTATTGATTTTGATGAAATATTTTCTCCTGTTGTTAAAATGACTGCAATCAGAACTATTTTAAGTCTAGTGGCAGTTGAAGATTTGCATCTTGAGCAGTTAGATGTAAAGACAACCTTTCTCCATGGGGATTTGGAGGAAGAGGTATATATGTAGCAGCCACAAGGATATGAAGTGAAAGGGAAGGAGAAACTTGTGTGCAGGTTGAAGAAGAGCTTGTATGGCTTAAAACAGGCTCCAAGGCAGTGGTATCTAAAATTTGATAAGTTTATGTCTGAACAAGGTTATACTAGATGTCGCTCTGATCATTGTGTTTATCTGAAAAAGCAAAATGATGGCAGCTATATTATATTGTTATTGTATGTAGATGACATGCTTGTTGCAGGATCTAACATGCAGGAAATAAATGTGCTCAAAAGAAAATTGGCAAATTCATTTGCAATGAAGGATTTGGGAGCTGCAAAACAAATCCTTGGTATGAGAATAACTAGAGATAGGAAAAATCGTAAAATTAACATTGTCTCAGAATGAGTACATACAAAAGGTGTTGAAAAGATTTAACATGCACAATGCAAAACCAGTTAGTACACCTTTTGCTAGCCATTTCAAACTTAGCAAGGAAATGTGCCCAAAGACCCAAGAAGACATGGATTATATGTCTAAAGTTCCATATGCATCAGCAGTATGAAGCTTAATGTATGCAATGGTCTGCACAACGCCTGATATTGCACATGCAGTGGGAGTTGTAAGTAGGTACATGAACAATCCAGGAAAGGAACATTGGATGGCAGTGAAATGGATTCTCAGATATTTGAAAGGTACCACAAATCAAGCATTATGCTTTGGTGATTCAAACATTTCCCTACAGGGATATGTTGAGGCAGATATGGCAGGTGACAGAGATAAGGGGAGGAGCACTACAGGGTACGTATTTACTGTTGGAGGAACAACTACCAGTTGGGTTTCAAAAATTCAAAGTGTTGTTGCACTTTCAACAACAGAAGCAGAGTATGTTGTTGCTACAGAGGCTAGTAAAGAAATGATTTGGTTACAAAGGTTTATGGGTGAATTGGGTAAGGAGCATGATAAGGGAATGTTATACAGTGATAGCCAAAGTGCCATTCATCTTGCAAAGAACTCAACATTTCATTCTAGGACTAAACACATACAGCTCAAGTACCATTTATACGATCAGTGTTGGACAGATGGACGTTGAAGCTGGAAAAGATACACATTAGCCAAAATCCTGCAGATATGCTAACAAAAGTTGTAACCAGGGAGAAACTGAGAACATGCTCAGTTTCAATTAGTCTTCAAGGATGATGATGAAGATGAGAAACAACCAGGTCCAAAAGAGGAGTCTTTTTCCAGCAAATGAAGCAGCGACGGAGTTGCTACAATCATTCTCCAAGTGGGAGATTGTTGTGTTTGGAGCATGATTGTTCAAAGGTCTTTGTTTCAGCCATATGTATAACCCAGGAAGTTTGTACACCCCTCCACGCGGGGGGGCTTGGGGGCAGTGCCCCTGAAGCTAAAAACAGATGTAAATTTGCCTTGTAAAAGTATAGTAATTTCAGTCAATCTGGGCCGTTCATTAGGCGGATGATCTGACGGTAGAACTTATGTTTAGTTTAGGGTTTTTTGCCCTAGAAGGAAACCCCTCTCTTTGTATGAGGGTATTGTATTTGAGGCTGTGATAGATGTGTGAGCGGAAAACAAAGAGGTGAGACTGTGAGAGAAGACAGAGGATATTACAGCGGATTCGCTGTAGGTTGTGTCTCTTCATTTTGCTGGATAATAGAAAGGAAGGACTGGCTGTTCGAGGTGGACGTAGCCCAAACTGGGTGAACCACATATATCTGTGTCTCTCTTGTTTTATGCATTTTCTGTGTTTATATTTCTACAATATTTTATGTGTTCCATTGCTCCGTAATATATAATTTTCTAACAGAGGTCTTGATCCTCCAACAATGACCTATATTAAACAATGGAGAACTAAATAAAATAAGATGGGGTCATCCTCTAAGAGGCATATTTTCTCTTATCGAAGCATATTCTATTCATTCTTCTTTTGCGTATCTGGCTCCATATTATTTATGGAAAAGAATCTTGTATTCTAGGTTATGGCCAAAATTTTCTTTCTTTCTTTCGTTAATTGGTCATGGAAAACTTCTTACTTGGGACAAGATTAGGAAAAATTGGTTATGTTGTCCTTCCCAGTTTCCTCTTTGTTACAGCGCAGAAGAAACAACAGAACATCTCCTTGACTATTGTCTCATGGCAGTGGATCTTTAGGAATGAATTGCTGCACTCTTTGGGGTTGTGGATCGATCTGAAAATAGTTTGACAGAATGGTTAGAGTCATGGTGTTGGACGCTCTTCAAAGATCCCATTGTGAATAGAGCATGGTGTCTCTCATAAAGATTTTCACTTTGGTATCTTTGGTATTTTAGGGGTCTCAGACAAGGGGATCTGATCTCCCCCTTCCTCTTTGTTCTCATGATGGAAGGGCTAGGCAGAGCAATCAAAATAGAAAACTCCGAAGGAAGAATCTAGGGTCTGAAACTTACCACGGATGGTGCTGCTTCTACTCATCAATGATTTATTGATGACACAATGCTACTGGCCATTCCTACGATCAAGGAAGCCAGAGCTTTCAAACAAATCTTGAATGACTTTGCTTTGGCTACTAGTATAGAGCTAAGCCTTGATAAATCAAAGGTGATTTTTTTCAACTCTGACATTTCTATTCAGAGGAACCTCACCAGAATTCTCAGGTTTCCAAGGGATTAGTTACCTTCCAAGTACCTTGGAATGTCTCTTACTGACAAACCTATGAGCAAGGGAGTGTGGGAGCTAGTAACTAATAAACTTCAAGACAAAGTTAGGAAATGGACATGCAGGTTTTTGAATTTGGTGGGGTGTCTTGTGCTTACAAAGGTTGTCCTGTAGCCTATACCCATTTTCATGTTTTCAGCTCTTCCTTCTCCCAAAGGAGTTATGCAACAAATTAGGAGTATTCAACGATATTTTCTTTGCGGAAAAGGAGAAGAGAAAAAGAAATGGGCTTTGGAAGCTTTGGAAAAGCTCCACAAACCTAAGGCCCATAGTGGTTTGGGGCTTCATGACCTTGAAATCCTCAACAGAGTTTTGGGAGCCAAACTTTTGTGGAGTTGGCTCAAGGAATCGGCAACCCCTTAGGCCAAGCTTTGGAAATAGAAACATGGAAATAATTGGTAGGAGAGGGATCATATCTGAATGTTAGGGCTCATCAAGGGATCCCACATTTGGAACCTTGCTTGGGAGAATAGATCCATTGTCCAACAACATAGTTTTTGGGAGATCCAAGCTGGGAACCTTGCACGGTTTTGGGAGGATAACTGGTAGCAGGAACCAAATTTGTTTAGAGAAGAACTAACCGCTCTCAAAAATGACATTGACAACAAAGGTTTACTTATGGTAAGTGACTTCTGGGATCAGGTAAGGGAAAATTGTAAATGGAGAATGTGGAAGGATCTTGGTTATAGTGAAGAGAGTCCTTTGAAGGCCTAGGTAGATTCCCTTGCTCTTGACCTGGAGCAAAGGAAGATTTTGGTGTCATCCTCTTCTGACCAACTAAGATGGGGTAGAAATGCCGAAGGCACCTTTAGCCTCAAAGAATCTAAACACATGGCCCTAGGTTCTACCCTTCACCTCAACCTTGTGGGATTTTGTGGCCTCAGTCTTCAGGAAAACTGACAGGGACATACTCAGCATCACCAACAATTTGAAGAATTGGAGGAAAGACTTCTTAGGTAATGAAATAATTAACAAGGCTTGGACTCTGGTTCCAGGCTTTATTTTATGGGATGTCTAGAAAGAATGCAATTGTCAAGAACGAAACAAGCTCAACCCAGAACATCATTGTCCAAATTTTACGACAACTCAAAGGTACCGTACGAGCCCTTATGTGGAAAATTCCTAAGGACCCTCCATCGCCCCAGGATACTAGCATATTACTATAGTTGGGTCACCATTCTCTGGTTCCCCAAGGCATTGACAAGGGTGTGAGCAAAACAACTGTTGGTAAAGATATCTAGTAGCCTCCTCCTCATGGTTTCTTGAAAATCAATATTCACGAGGCTTCTAAGGGTAACCCAGGGATGGTTTGATTTGGCAGTGTCATAAGAGAGGAGTAGGAGTGCATAAAAGATATCTTTCACACTCATTTGGGGACTGCCACTAATAACATGGCAGAGCTCATGGCCTTAGAGCAGTGCCTGGAAATCCTAATCGAGTCAAATTTACACAATGCCATCATTGAAGCTGACTTTGAATTGGCCACTAATGTGGCAAAGAAAATGTGTAAAGGAATGGCACCTAGAAAAGTGTTGAAACATCGGAGGCTATCGCAAGTCTTTCAATGGATTCATTCCCACTTGTAAACCTTGAGAACCTTCAGCTTCGTTCATGTGGGAAGAAAATCCAATATGTTAGCTGATCATCTAGTGAATGAAGGAGTGCTATGTAAGGCAAGCGATATTCGGTATGATTGGGATTCTATACCCTCTGGTAAACTGCGTGATGATTGTCAATGACAGGCTGCCAAAGCTATGGTGCACTTCCAAACCATGAATAATGAGCAGGAGGAAGACTAGTGGAAGTAGGAGAGAGCGGAAGTCCTTGTGCTTGGTTGAAGTGCCACAGTAAATCCTATCTGTAAAAACCCAAATGAAGAGAATAGCGAAGAATTGAAGTGTTCATGCACAGTATCCATTGGATCTAGAAGATCAACGGATGAGATTTGTTCGTGATGGGCGGCCAGGTTTAAGTTGCATAAGAGGGAGCTAAGAAATGAATGACAAAGATTCAATCTAAGTATTGGTGAAAGGTGAAAGGCGAGAATCAATCTGGACCATCAGATCGACATGGTGAATCGATGTTGATTAGTAGACTAGCGGGAGTAGGAGAGAGCAGAAGTCCTTGAGTTTGGTTGAAATGTTGCAGTAAATCCTAATCGTCAATCCCACAGTCAATGCTTATGTCATAGTCAACTATGGGGGTTGAGAGCTAGTTAATACATATGCTAGATGAAGGATTGTAGATAGTAGGATTTAATGGCCTTCGTCATCCAACGGATATCAGGCTATAAAGAGATCGCACTTTATCCTCAAGGGCGAACCCGAACTTTTATAGGTTAAGGTTGTATAACCCTTATCGGCTTCGTAAGGCCGTTAAATGTCGTGTAAGTGGTCCGATTCGATGTCATTGTGGACCATCAAATCAAATGGGTTTTGATCTTTGCCTCTAGATCACCGAGCAACTCTGTTGATCGGAGGAAGTCTTAATCGTCAGATTTAAGGTAAGATAGATGGTGGAGATTGAGCGATAAGGCTTGGGCAAGTAGACCTGAAAAGATTATAAGCATGGTTTCAATTTATTTGAAGCCCGGATGTTATCACATATCGCATGCAAGAGCGATGGAATCACATGATGGTGCGATGCGATATTTAGATAGTCGCAGATCTCGCGGACAATATCAATGGTGGAGAAGGGAAATCACATATCGCAAGTCGGGAATCCTATGTGCATACGCTTTTGAGTCTTCGTAACTCTGCAATGCGATATATGATTTTAGGTTTTGTTGATCCTGTTGTTTGTTAACCATCAATGGGTCTGTCTTTTGCTGGTCTTTACGCTTGTAAAGACATGTACCATATGTAATCTTTTATCAATCAATTGAAAGCTCCACTCTTACTTGACAAAAAAAAAACATAAAAATGATTTAAAGCTTTAATATTATTTTTTCGATATGTTACCTTCGAATCATGAAAACTTGAGAAATGTTTGTCCAAAGAAATAAATAGAGATACACATGTTTCATCTATATCCAATAGACATATGATTTTATCCATTGCAACTTATAAATTGCAATCACTAACATTTTGTGATATGCATGGCATATCTTACACAACAATTAACGTTCTATATAGCAACATTCTTAAAAATTAAGACAAGTAGGATCATGACAACATAATTACAAATGAAAAGGAGACTAAAGCTAAGATAATTCTCATGATAATTGACCCTTGACACCCAATGTACCTTAATTTTTGGTTAAAATTTTAATTTAATCAATCTAAAAAAATAATTAATAAAATTATAATTATGTCATAATCCAAATTTTATTAATAATACAATATATATGAGTTTTAGATTTATTTTAAATTAAAAAAAAAAAAAAATCAATTAAAACTCAAAACTCAAAGTCTTTTAATCTAAATGTAATGAACACATGTCATGAAATGTCTGAGCCTAAAGTCCCTTTGGTCCTAGTTATGTTGATGGGTATCCCTATTATTAAATGTTCACATATAAATCTCTTCTAATTATAAATCTTAATTTATTATTTTGGATGAAAGATGTTGCTGTATATTGGTGTATTTTCCTAGTCGCTTTTAAATGATAAGATGGAGATTTTAATAATAACTATTTAGCATTTCTAAATGTTCAGATTTTCACATTTATCCAATATTGTTATAGATTTATTAATTATGATTATGATGATGATGATCACTTATCAAAATTAATGAGAAGTGAAATCAAAATATAACTATACAACATTTAAATTTGTGAAAGTTGGCTTATGGATTTGTTTATGAAACATTCTTTGTCTCTATTTTTCATTTCTTGTTTTGTATTCATTAGGAACACATGTTCCATGCAATAGTAACACAAAAAATTATGAGAATTATATGTGTTAAATCCTCCTTCCTTTTTTTTGTTAATAATAGGTTATTGTATTATTAACAAAAAAAGGATTTAATAGACATACAATTGTCATGTGCTAGGTTTACAACTGTCTTCGTTTGGCAATGGCATGTCACACGACAGGTAATGGGACTTGGTTTTACACATGATGCCCATTCATTATAAATGCATGTTGGGTGTTATAAGGTGGAAGAGGTATGTTAAGAAGAGGAGTGGAGGCAAGGTTCACTCCTCAACCTCTTGCATCCAGTATTTCTATTTGATTTTTGTAATGCTTTGTTTGCCTTCTAAGGTTTTGGACTCTGTCTATGAGGAGAGAACCCTCTTTGGGTTTTCTTTTATGATGGTTCAAGCATGGTGCTAATGTTTTTCATTCTCTATTTACATTTTATAGATATTTGGCTTGTCTTTGAATTAATGGTTATATACTTTAATTCACCTCTTCTTGATAGTGAGTTTAGAGGTATTTTTTATTCCTGACTATTACGGTTTGTGGTTGTTGGTATTTAGGGTATTTCTCAGTCTGGTTTTGAAGTGCAGGGTTTTCTTGCTTTATCAATAAAGGGTCAACTCTCAATTTGTGTTTTGTATCGATTTCTCTAGTTTAATGCTTTAAATTTCTCTAGGCTAGTGATTTGGGTAAGTTTCAAGTCAATTGTGGCTTAAATTTATTTCCTTCAGTTTGACTACACCTTTTTTATGTTGTCACTTCTCTTTGGGATTGTGTCTGTAATTGTGGTATGTGCAGGTACTATTGTTTCTTGAATCTCAATTTGGTGGTGGAGTTATTGGTATATTATGCCAAATGAAAGTGGTGAATTTCAAAAACATCTTCAATTTGGGCCTCTTTTATGGAAATTGGGAGATGACTTGTTTGTTCTTCGGTCTAATATTGAACGAGTGTTAACTCGCCCATTTTTATTGTTTTTTTTCTGCAGGGTACTCTAAGCGGTTGTCTACATTGTTATCTTACGTCCTCTATCATGCCTCCTCACCAAATAATGACAAGTATTAGAGGTGGTGGTGGTAATGTTGTCATAAAATGTGGTTGAACCTTTTCTTTTGACATAGTAGCAACTTTATTTGATAATGTTGCCCTTAAGGTGTGTAAAGAAAATTTCCTATTGGAGTCATAAGAGTTTGGAGAACACCCATACCATTTACAATTCGAAAGTGGTGGATGATGTTCTGAAACAAGTTCCAGACCTAGGTATATTTCGGAAGAGACAATTGCATTTCTTGTATTCTCTCTCTTTGGATCAATAGATATTGCATCAATAGATGGACACTATGTTAAAATTAATTCTAAATGACAAACAAGTTGACAATTACAATGTCCTTTTTGCACTAGAGGATATTAAGCACATTTTACGGAATCACAGGTTGAGACGTAATGACATTGATGCTTTGCTGAATCATGTGGAGAATTACTTGGTGTCAGAATCATCCTCAGGAGATATCTTTGATCTTCCTAGAGATCCTACCAATGCTCCAGTTTGCAGTGATCTTGACTTTATTTTTATTTCTTCATACTAAGGCTAGGAAATCATTTTACAATTTTAGTTTATATGGTTGAACATGCCTTAATGTTGTTGATGTTTCTTTTAATCTTGGGACAATGAGGATGGCTCATGAAATGAAGATATATTTGTGGTTCTCCTGGTTTGGCTCTTGTTTTGCTATGCACAAGGTTTTGCAATGCCTTACTTTTGTTTTGTTCTAGAGAAACAAAACAAATAATAGTGTAAGATTGAATTATATTGGAAATTGATTGCTAACTGAAGAAGAATAGCAATAAGTGATTGTGTTAGCCATAGAACACTGGAAAACTGAACATGGTTGACCTCCTCCTATATGGATCAAGACATTTGAGGTCGGTGCAATTTACAAGGTAAATCTTTGGTTGAAAAATCATTTTTCAAGTAGTTATCTCTGTGTTGTACCTATGGAAAATTATGGCTTATGTTATTGTTGCCTTACCAAATTGGCTCTTTTTCTATTCAAGGCTAAATTTTTATTGTATATGTGATCATTTAGCCATCTCGGACTATGTGACCCCTGGAGTTTGGTTTTTGTTCATATGTCTTCGCTTGTCTCGACTCTTGGGAGCTTGGTATTTAGACTTGATTTGTAATGTGGAGACCAGTCCTATGAAATTCCCTATAGTCCTGTAACTTTTTTTATATTGCCTTTTAGAGCCGTTTGGATATGGATGGTGCATGATATGTAATCTCTTTTTTCAATAGTAATACAAATTGTAGTGTTTCCAAAAATATAGGTTATTGTGCTAATATTAACTTAGTGTTAAAATTATTATTAAATTATTGAATTGGTATTAATATTGAATTAGTATTCAATTATAATATTAATATAAATACTAGGTGAATATTTTTTTTCTTTTTTTTTTTTTAACGTGAAGAATCAGTCTTTTTCAATAATAATACAAAATGTTGTGTTTTCCAAAAAAAAGAAAGTTATTATATTAATATTGTTATTAAATTACTATTAATATTGAGTTGTATTTAATTATAATATTAATAGAAAAGAGATCATGCCCTTAGCAACCATATATAATCCTTCTTGAGATGGATGGTGCATGATATGTAATTTTTTTTTGAATAGTAATATAAATTGTTGTGTTTCCAAGAAAATAGGTTATTGTGTTAATATTAACTTAGTGTTAATATTATTATTAAATTATTGAATTGGTATTAATATTCAATTATAATATTAATAGAAATAACTAGGTAGATAGTTTTTTTTTTTTTTCAAGTGAAGGAATCATGCCTTTTTCAATAATAATACAAAATATTGTTTCCAAACAATTTTTTTATTATTATATTAATATTATTATTAAATTACTATTAATATTGAGTTAGTATTCAATTATAATATTAATAGAAAAGGAATCATGCCGTAGCAACCATATATAATCTTCCTTGAGATGGATGGTGTATGCTATGTAATTTCTTTTTTTAATAGTAATACAATGGATGTTTTTCTTAAAAAATAGGCTATTGTGCTAATATTAATTTAGTGTTAAGATTATTATTAAATTATTGAATTGATATTAATATTGAGTTAGTATTCAATTATAATATTCATAAAAATAACTATATAGATAAGTTTTTTTCTTTCAACCGAAAGAATCATGCCTTTTTCAATAATAATACAAAATATTGTGTTTCCAAAAACAAAAAAAATTATTATATTAATATTATTATTAAATTACTATTAATATTGAGTTAGTATTCAATTATAATATTAATAGAAAAGGAATCATGCTCAAGCAACCCTATATAATATTGTGTTTCCAAAAAAATAAATTATTATGTTAATATTATTATTAAATTACTATTAACATTGAATTAGCATTCAATTATAATATTAATGGAAAAAGAATCATACTTGGAGCATCCATACGTAATCCTACTTGAGATTGGACCATAATATTGAATTAGTATTCAATTATAATATTAATAGAAAAAGAATCATACTTGGAGCATCCATATGTAATCCAACTTGAGATTGGACCATAATATTGAATTAGTATTGAATTATAATATTAATAGAAAAAGAATCATACTTGGAGCATCCATATATAATCCTATTTGAGATTGGACCATAATATTGAATTAGTATTCAATTATAATATTAATGAAAAAGAATCATACTTGGAGCATCCATATCTAATCCTACTTGAGATTGGACCATAATATTGAATTAATATTCAATTATAATATTAATAGAAAAAGAATCATACTTAGAGCATAAGATTATAATATAATCTTACTTGAGATTGGACCATAAAATTTGTGGAGACCAAAACTTTACCATCTAACCATTCCAGAAAATAACATACATATTCTGATTCTAAATCCTTATTAGTCCCTGCCCTCCGGGCCTGGCAGGGACTATAGCAATCGATTTTGGTCGGTTGCTATTAGTTTGGCCCGGCAACCAATAAACTATTTCAACTTACCATAAAGTTTATTAGGAATGACACGAAAATCAAAACGATATTTCTTATTTGTTTATGCTGTGAACCAATCATATACATGTTCATCTTATTTGGCCTCAGTACGAGGTATCCAACCTGAAAAGTTAGGCTAAATTTGCAAAAATACAGGTGATTAAGAGCTTCGTGAACTAATGCTAAGCGCTTTGTGAACTAATGCTAAGTTTCCCTTAGCATTAATCCCCTAACATTTAATGTTAGGAATAATTATTGCGGATGATATCTGCTAAACCATGGCTGCTGCCCACCTTGCCGCCGTGTCGAAGTTGCCCTGGCGTGTCAATTTGCATGGAGGCAACCGACTTTACTTGCCTCCCTTAAAACGCCTTCATCCATCATGCTTCATCTGCTTCATGCAACGAACTTCATCCAACATGCTTCATCCATCCAGAGCCTGGCCTGTTGCAAATGTTCAGCCTGTTGCAAATGTTCATGACCATCAGTTAAATATTGCAGTATTCTGCAACGGACTTCATCCAACATGCTTCATCCATCCAGAGCCTGGCCTGAGCCTGGCCTGTTGCAAATGTTCAGCCTGTTGCAAATGTTCATGACCATCAGGTAAATACTGCAAATACTGCAATTTTTTAATTGAAACATAATTTTTAAACAGATTGTTTGAGTTTTGAATTGAACATAATTTTTAAACAGATTTTTTGGCAGTGATTTGAACATAATTTTTAAACAGATTGTTTGAGTTTTGAATTGAACATAATTTTTAAACAGATTTTTTGGCAGTGATTTAACGTGGAATCGGGAGGGCAATCACAGTAATACAAGAGATTGTGATAAATTATTAAATGTTGGCAGTGATTTAACTTGGAATCGGGAGGGCAACCACAGTAATACAAGAGATTGTGATAAATTGTGATGAAATTTCAAATAATAGCTGTGTAATGAGAAGAATACCTTTGCATATAGTGGTTGATACAACTTCTGATATTTAGCTTCCAACGCCGCTCTTTGCTCAAAGAATTTTGCTTCAAGTTCATCATGCTTGCTTTCACATGTTGTAGTTTGGTCTCTATTGCTTCAAGTTCATCATGCTTGCTTTCACATGTTGCAGTTTGGTCTCTAGAATGCAAATTTGTTCTTCTGATTTCTTAAGCTTTGAATTCTGAAGAACAACAAAAATAATAAATTCTCATCAACTCACCGAGCACAAATTTAACGCATCAGTAAAGGCTTCACCACCTAAAAATTATTGTAAACTATATGCCATGCTAGATAAACTGGAGCGAACGAATAGTCAGAATGTGACGAGTTCTAGGAAAAACCACTAGATGAACAAAGAAAACGATAAATTAAAGATATCTTTCGCAAGAAACTTCAGCAAAATAATAAGATCGATATAGTTAATTTAAATTCAAAATTTAAATTATATGATTTGAAAAATATAGAGATCTATGTTTTAAAACTGGAAGAAACTACAAATATTTAAAGGAAAATCCGAGAAGAAGAAAAAATCGTAAACTGTCAAACAAGATTGCAAAAGAAGAGTTAAAGATCACAGTTCTACCGCTATTTGCAGGTCAGTTTTGACGCACAAGCTTTTCTGGAAAACATTACAAAAGAGAACAGTCAGTAGATAGTTGAAAGATCATTTTCGTATGAATATGTAAACTGGAATTTAAAGAATGGAACAAAATTTAACTAGCTACAAACCTGCATTTAGCTTCAAATAATTGAATTTTTCGCCCGGTCTGATATCTGACTTTGGCTGAGGTGCTGGTGGAGGAATTTTAACTGCTCCAAGCAGAGATCTGACGGCTGATCTAGCTGCCTCGGGAGTTCGCAACCCACCGCCTTTCTTCAAGGAGAACTAAAATGTCCCCATTTTCAGAGAAAAGTTGCAAATGACGCCTCACAGGCCACGCTTTGTCGCTCGCAGTGGAAATTGTAACCTGCAATCCTACATTCCTCTGCAAGACATGTTTAGCGAATTTGGTTAGCTATGATGCATGAGACACGTGTACACATGCCTTGCATGGGATGCACGTGGTTCTAACGGCCCATCACGAAATATCTGACCGTTCGATGAACCCTAGGTCTCAGGAGCCATAGATCCCCCTATGAGCCGTTTGAATGCATTAATTTTCCATCGGGCGCACAACAGAGGGTTCTAGAAAGACTAGTATTCATTGTTACAGGGAGAAGGTTTATGAGTATATGCAACGTAACATTTAAATTCTTACCATACCATACTTACCAAAATGCATATGAACCTAGGGTTTATAACTCAGGTACAAAATTATAATAAGAATCTGGATAACGGCTTAAACAAGGAATTAAACTTTGTAAACTATTAACTCATAATAATATTTCATTATTAGTCAAGACTATATATACATTGAAAAACAAAATACACATTGAAAAGTATTAACAATTCCCCACTACTCTTTTCAGTGGAATGTCAAATTTGAATTTGCAGTTTCCCTATGACAAAGATGTAATTCGATCTATTCATAAATACCATTTTTTAGGATTGTAGAAGATCTTGGAATTCACCTGGATAATCAGAAATACAAACCTACCAACGGGTCACTCAGAGCTACAATGTCGGATGCCGACAAGGTTGAGGGCATTAATCAACTCAGGAAATTCTTATACTGTGCTATCTACGGACATTCTACCCGGAATCTGTAGCGACAGATATGCTGAAAGAGTGGACATTGTTAGCCCAACAGATGGGATTTCCGCTCAATCAGCCCGTTATTGACCCAAATGCCTCTTACTATTAGCCACTATCAAAAGGAATCTGAATCCCTTTGCTTGATATGTGACAAGTGACCCTCGATCCAGCTTCGGACACTCGTGCCCTCATATCCAGTCGGGACCTTCAGTTCAAGAACATTTTCCTCTGTCACCACTTCGTATGACAAAATCTCATCCGGAGCAAAACAGTCACCATTCTTTCTTTTGGCATGGAGATAGATTGCAGAGTTGTAGGGTAACATAACCACAGTTCCAAGAATCAAGATTCAGGCAAACATAAAATAAACCCTCGCCATGAAATCAGATGAAATAAGTAAAGCTAAGGCTATATAAATTCGGGAAAAATTAAAATCTAAGCTCTGGAAACACTGGTAATGCAATCATGTTCCCTGAACAGAATAAATAGCAGAGCATGAAAATGAACACAACATAACTAGCGTATACGAAACCTGAGCATTAAGCGTGATCTGTGAAGAAATATCAACTTAGTTGCTGTTTTCTGCAATTTTCGACGGTGGAAGAAGCTAACCTTGCGTCGTTTCAAACCTGGATTATTTTGTCTGGCCGGTTGCTTATTGACCTGCCGCGTAGCGCAGGGTTTGGGCAGGTGGCATGGAGATAGATTGCAGAGTTGTAGGGTAACATAACCACAGTTCCAAGAATCAAGATTCAGGCAAACATAAAATAAACCCTCGCCATGAAATCAGATGAAATAAGTAAAGCTAAGGCTATATAAATTCGGGAAAAATTAAAATCTAAGCTCTGGAAACACTGGTAATGCAATCATGCTCCCTGAACAGAATAAATAGCAGAGCATGAAAATGAACACAACATAACTAACGTATACGAAACCTGAGCATTAAGCGTGATCTGTGAAGAAATATCAACTTAGTTGCTGTTTTCTGCAATTTTCGACGGTGGAAGAAGCTAACCTTGCGTCGTTTCAAACCTGGATTATTTTGTCTGGCCGGTTGATTATTGACCTGCCGCGTAGCGCAGGGTTTGGGCAGGTGGCATTAATGTGAGTCAATGTTAAGGGCTCTTACGCAGCTGCGGGCTGGGGCAGGGACTAGCTGCCCCGCAGCCCCACTTGTTTATTTATAGATAGATTGATTGTGAATACTGTGAATAATATTATTACAGACGTGAATGCTTTTATTTTATACATGGATACTTTTCAGGTGGCGGCTTGTTCTGTTGGTAATCAGTAATCACAGTTTACGTTCTCTCCAAAGCTCTATATAACATTCCATTTCTCCACAACCTTTCTGCAATCAGAATTTTGTAGAGAATGAGGCAGAATGGCGAATTTCAGAGGATTTGGATTTGTATTTGTATGCATCTGCCTCATCTTGGCTGCTGCTGTAATTCATGTGGACGCCGACGAATGTTGGTTTTTTTAGAATTTAAATTCTTTAAAATTACACGAGTTTTGAGATCCACTCAAAACAATGATCAACGATAAACAATTTCATTAATTCCACTTAAAGCGAACATTTCATATTTCTCTTTTTCTGGTTTCATATTTCTTCTCCGTGGGATAGCTTAAATATATGAAATTGGGTTTTTTAGAATTTAATTTCTTTAAAATTATATGAGTTTTGATCGTATAAAAAATATATAAATTTTATTTGGAAATAAATATTTAATATAAAGTAAATGTGTAATTGTTTTTATATTTTAAGTTATGATATGATATTTTTTTTTTTGTAAATTGAGGTTCTATTTATTCATAAAAGGAACTATATTGATATCAAGATGTAGTTAGTCTTAGCCTGAACATCAGGTTTTTTGACTACTCCTAGCAGCATATGGAAAATAAACAGAAGAACAACTAGAGACACAATCCACAACTTAGCAGGCCAAAAACACCAAAAGATAAATAAAATGAGTAGAACACCTGTAACCATACTCAGTCATTAGAAATAATAGAGGCAAGATTATCTAGTCCAACCCCTATAGGAGGAGGGGGGCGGTAAGTGCACTGGATGTGCTGCTTGAAATGGGGCATCCATGTTTCCAAATTTTCCACCTTTCCAGATACCAAATTCTGACCTCGCCATACCACCACGGTCCTCTTCTAGACATGGCATTGGAAGTAATGCAACTGGTTGAGTGTAACAATGATAGCTTCATGTTCTTCCTTCCTAGCCTTATCATTAATTTCCAATCGATCCATAACAGACTAGACCAGGTCTTGACAATCCTTAGAGAAATGTTGCCGACCAACAACTTCTGCACACCTTGAGCAATGTGTCCTACCTCGACCACCAACTCCACCCCCACGCTTCACACTTCCCTTCTTCCCAATCACTGCTTCTCTTGAGCCACCACTACCACCATGGGCCCCTGAGATCACCCAACCCATGCTACCAGTGGTTCTACCTCCTCGCACAGAATGCTCAGGCACATGGTCCACCACTGCCACCTTCAAATTCTTATGGTGCCTTCCTTGGCTGGCCAAAATTCCCCTCTTTTTGGGTTTGGAGCGGGAGTTATTCGACATGGGTCACATTATGAAAGCCTAAGAAAACTCTTCAAGACAGGAACAACAAAAAATGTCATCGCCCAATGCATCAAAACACATAACAAAGCAATAGACAACCCTTAATTATCCAGAAGACTTCGACGACGAGGAACAATCGATCCACTATCTCTAGCTCGGGGACTTACAGGTGGTACAACAACTAGGAAAAAAACCAAGCTGACACAAGTCTTGTTGATACCTCTATTAGAGGAAGTGATAAGAAGCAAAGATGCAGGCCAGGCAACAGGACATCGAACCACCAACCGACTAGGCACAAACCCCACATGATAACTGATTGTTGTAGACACCTTAGGATAATCCCCCCCTCGGCCAGCCCCAATAACTATTCAACCAACAGTGGGTTGCGGGAGTCCACAAAAAAGCCACAATAATAAGAGACACAAGAAGAAGACCGATGGACAAGATACACAAACACCCCCATAAACACAGAAGGGATCCAAGAAGATAATTAACTAACAACACATGGAAGGGCTCGAGGGTCAACTTGATAACCAAACTCAATTCACTTAAACCTCTAAAAAAAGTAGGAAACCACACATAGGGAAGGAAAATTATTGTTTTTTATAACCTGAAGGCAGAGGAGGAGATGATGGCTATGAAATTTCCACCAATCCCAAAAAATCCACTAACCAGAGAAACCTTTGAGACCACCAGAGCTTAATCCTCGAACAACTAACCAGAAAATTGTCACAACATAATACCAAACTTGGATATCGACAATCACCATATACCAACGACCCTCACCCACTCTCAATCCCAAATAGACCGATTTAAAACTCGCACGTCACACTGTTAATTACTTTGTACTACTAACACAATGGGAGAATGAGTTGACCATCCTCCACACCATCTACCAAATGTTTATCATCATAACCCACACATTTGAGTAACCTCGATGTTTGTCACCCCCATTAGGGAAGCCTCTTCTCAAGCCACTATCCCAATGAACTCCTCAAGGTGGGTGTTTTGTGAGTTGAAAGGCCAATCATTGAGAAATTATTGACCTTGGTGATCACTTCCCCAATTGGCTAACCTATCATCCGCATGATTCCCTTCACGACCCACGTGCTCCATGACGACATAGTCGAAGGAGGAAATACAGGACTCTATATGTTCTCCAATAAGATAAAGTCTCTAGATTTTGATCACCTTATCCTGTGGGGACCCATTAATAAACTTTTGCAACATAGAAATTGTGATTTGGGAATCCCCAAAGACCTGCAATTTAGCCAATCCCATTTCAGTTGCAATTTGAAACCCTTTCTCCAACACGAGGAATTCAATGACATTATTGGTAGAGCTTCCGCACGAGGCCGCAAAAAAATTTCATGACTTTCCCCTTATCATTATGAATTAAACCACCAAGGCCAACTAGACTAGGGTTTCCTTTAGAAGAACTATCAAATTTTATCTTAAAAAACCCAAGAGGGGGGGGGGGGAATAAAGGTTTCAGTTGAGCTTCTCCTCATCAAGGGCAAGTGAGTAGACCCCGATGCAACAGAATTTGGGCTAAGAGCCAAGACCTTTAGAATGTCATCCTTCCAGTACCCTCAACTTTCCAATCCTTCTCTGACCAAGGGGAAATAGAGATGGATTCTTTGTTGTTACATTTTATTACTTCCCAAACCTGATCAACCCTGATGAACTGTGAGTGGAGTACTACTCTATTTCTAGTTTTCCAAAGATTCCAAAGGGAAAAGATTTATGAGAGACACCATGCTCTATTCACAATGGGATTATTGAAGAGTGTCCAACACCATGACTCCAACCATTATGTGAGACTATTTTCAAATCAATCCACAACCCCAAAAAGTGTGGCAATTCATTCCGAAAGATCCACTGCCATGAGACAATAGTTAAGGAGATGATCCGTTGTTTCTTCTTCACTGTAACAAAGAGGAAACTAGGAAGGACAACATAGTCCATTTTTCCTAATCTTTTCCCAAGTAAGAAGTTTTCCATGACCAATTAACCAAATAAAGAAAAAAAAAATTGGCCATAACCTAGAGTACCATATTTGTTTCCATAAATAATATGGAGCCAGATACGCAGAAGAAGAATGAATAGAATATGCTTCCATGAGAGAAAATATGCCTCTCGGAGGATGACCCCATCTGATTTTATTTAGTTCTCCATTTTTTAATATAGGCCATTGTTGGAGGATCAAGACCTCCCAGTCTAAAGGGGGATTGTGAGCTGGTCAGTTCAATGGGGACTTCCATGCTCTCCAATTTTACAGCCTGAGGCCCTTGACCTACATGACTCCTAATTGAGAGGTGAATGTTTGGATATCCTAGAATTTCTCTTCTTGGATTAGCTTGGGGTATTGCATCAAATCCTCCTCTCAAAATCTGGCTTTACATCCATTCCTCACTTCCCAAAAGCCATGATCCTTTATAATATCTTGATTTGCTTTAGCCATATTCTAGATAGAGGAGCCATTCAACAAATGTTGGTGATCAGATAAGGGGTCATGGCCTCTTGATGAGACGTATTTTAATTACTAGAGGATCTTCCATATCTCTTGTCCACCCTACAAACATAGCCACCAAATTTTGTGATTGAAAGATTTCGATAAGAGCTTTGGATCTTTTAGCATGAGACCACCATGGATCTTGGGTTTGCATAATTTATCCCAGGCTACCATCTTGCACTTCCGCCCGATCTATGCCCTGACCAAAGAAATATCTAAAACTTGGCTATTAATTCCTTGTAAATACTATGAGGGCATGGTAGGGTTGAAAATTTATAGATCTGTATAGCCTGTAAGACTGCTCTTAAATAACTAGCTAACCAACAAAGTTATGAACCCTAAAGGTCCAACTTGAAAGCTTCTAATAAATATGGCTCAACAACTCTTTCCAACATGTCATTCTTAGAGAATTGGAGACTAAGGCAACTCCTAGATAATTACTAGGAAGCGAACCGATATGAAAGCCAAGGGTCTGGGCCATATGACTTTGCACCCTTGGGTGGGGATTGAAAACGAAAATATATGATTTTCCTCATTGATGAGTGTGCCCGAGTCCTGCTAAAACTCCCCAAGGATAAAATCAATTTGCTTAGCTTCTTTTAAAGTTGACTTCCTATATAACATATTGTTGTCGACAAATTGTTGATGCGTTATAGGATGGGTCTATAGAGAAAGCCTTAAGCCTTGGAGACGACAAGGCTCAGATGTAGATTTAATGAGATGTCCCGAACCCTCCACTGTAATAATAAAAAGAAAGGGGGAGAGGGGATACCATTGTCTCAGGCCCCTAGAACCTCAAAAGGTACGAGATGACAAACCATATATGAGAATGGAGTCTTGATCATAGATTTAACCCAAGCGATCCATGAATGAGATAAACAAAAGCATTAAGAATAGACAAGAGATAATTCCAATTCAAATGGTCGTAAAATTTAGAGAGGTTGAGTTTAATAAGAATACCTAGATATCTATATGAAGATAGAGAATGAAATACATCATGAGCCACTAGGATACCATCCATAATTTTCCAACCTTCCACAAAGCCTCATTGCTTAGGTCTGATAATCATTTTAAGTAAAGGTTTGAGAAGCCGGACTGAAATGCCTGAAATAATTTTGTATATAGCATTACATAGGGCAATTGGTCTGAACCCATTAGGATCCAACACGACACCTTTCATTGGGATGAGTGTGAAAAATGTGTCATTTGTTGGGTTGTGTTATATTCTTTCCACGACTAGCCCACGTAGTTAACCAGGAGTTAGAGGGGGGATGGAGCCCCCCCTTCGTTGGGCCGATTACATAGCGGGGGGGTTACAGGGCTTTGAGAGGTGCAGGCAACCCCACTCTTTGGGGTTCCGGGCAGCGCCCCATAAAATTTTGGTTTTGGAACCTATGTTAGGTTAGGCAGACCCACCTATGGTTTTGTGCATGATTTTCACACATGGTTTTGGACGTGATGGTTTTCAGTCCATGGTATTGGATGATTTGGAATATATAAATATGTATTGTAACATTGAAAGGAATATAATAAAAAATCATGATGGTACTCCTAGTTTTGGGATCCAGGGGAAAATCTAAGTGTATATGTGTTTTATGTGTTATGCTCTTGCATTGTTTATTTTCGGTGTTTTAGAATTCGTATGCAAGTAATTTCTATAGGGGGTTAAAACCTACATTTGGTATTAGAGATATTTTGGCTTCAAGGGGACGTCTTTGTTGTAGAGGGGTTTCGCTCAGGCCTGTGGTAGACCATGTTTAGTGGGAGATCTACGAGATCAATTCTGGTTGTGAAAGAAGATGGTGAGCAGTGGACAGATAGAGATCGAGAAACTTAATGGTCAGAGTTTTGAGTTGTGGAAACTCAAGATGGAGGATCTATTGGTGGATAAATATCATTGGATCGTGGTGGATCTAGCTACTAAATGAACGAGAGTGTCCGATGAATAATGGAAGAAGTTGGATCGGAAGGCAAAGAGAACAATATGATTGTGTGTCTCAGATTCAGTATTGTTGAATGTATCAGGGGAAGCTACGACGAAGGCTTTTTGGGACAAGTTAGGGACTTTGTACCAATCTAAGTCTCTGGTGAATAAATTTTTCTTGCGAAAAAAGCTATATAATCTGAGGATGAAAGATGGAGACTCAGTGATAGAGCATCTGAATGCATTTAATACTGTGGTAAGTCAGTTAGTATCTTTTGATATTAAAATTTCAGATGAAGATAAGTGCATTAGTTTGTTGTGTTCTCTACCAGATTCGTGGGATAGTCTGGTTATTGCAATAGGTAGCAATGCAACTACCTTGTAGTTTGTAGTTTCATCCTTGCTGACGAAGGAGATGAGATGGAAAAATATGGAGAGCCAGAATGGTGATGCTTTATCTGTACGAGGATGGTCCTAGAACAAAAACAAAAATAAGTCATTGAGTGGGAGATATAAATCTAGAGGGAGATCTTAATCTCCAGGAAAACCTGTAAAGATGGTGTGCTGGAAATGCGAAAAGGAAGGAAAAACTGTAAATCTAAAGCTCTTGACAAAGGAAAGGGATCTGATGATGCTCCTTCTGCAGAGGTGAAAACTACCTCAGATGAAGGTGGGGATGTGTACTTGGCTTATTCAAGTACACATGTAGACCATGAGGCATGGTTGATTGACTCAAGTGCATCCTTTCACTTCACTCCCCATAGAGAGTGGCTCTACGATTATGAGAAATACGATAATGGTGATGTCTTCTTAGGAGATGATAAGAAGGCTAGAATTGTTGGTCGCAGAAAATTAAAGCTAAAGTTGCAAGGTGGAAGGGTTAGAACACTTCCGGGTGTTCTGCATATTCCTGCATTGGCCAGAAATCTGATTTCTGTAAGCAAGTTGGATGATTCAGGTGTAAAAACAGTGTTTGAGAAGCATACTTGCAAGATGGTTCGGGAAGCACTGGTATTGATGCAAGGAGTTCAGATTGGAACTCTGTACAAGCTGTAAGGTAGCACTGTTGTTGATGGGTGCAACATTTCTATGGTTCCTCAAAGTGGAGCAGAAAATCTAGTGCTCTCTGGAGAGAAGACCATGATGTGGCATCAAAGGCTTGGACATATTGGAAAGAAAGGCCTTCGAATACTTCATGGTAAAGGTATGGTAGAAGGTATGAGTATTATATCTCTAGATTTTGATTTCTGTGAAAATTGTGTATATGGAAAGCAGAATCGGGTGAGTTTCCCCTCTGGTGGTAAGAGGGCGAAACAAATATTAGAGCTTGTGCACAATGATGTGTTTGGACTTGTGAAGGTTCCATCATTGGGTAAGTCTGTGTACTATGTATCATTTATATATGATTTCTCAAGGAATACATGGATATATTTCCTTAAGAAGAAATCTGAAATCTTTGATAGGTTTAAAGAATTTAAGGCTCTGGTAGAAAACCAGATAGAGAAGAAGATAAAGGTGTTGAGAACAGATAACAGTGGAGAGTTTTGTAGTAAGGAATTTTAATAATTCTGTAAGAAGTGTGGTATAGCACAGCAGAATACTAGTCCATATACACCTCAGCAAAATGGAGTTGCAGAAAGAATGAACAAGATGTTGATGGAAAGGGCAAGAAGAATGCTCAGTGGTGCCGAGTTAGGACTTTAATTCTGGGCAGAGGCAGTGGAGACTGCATGTTACCTGATCAACAAGTCACCTTCATCAGTGTTGGAGGATAAGACTCCACAAGAGGTGTGCACTGGTAAGAAACCCTCTCTTTCACATCTTAGGGTATTTGGATGTGATGCATATGTACATGTTCCAAAGGAGAAACAAACCAAGTTGGATAGTAAATCTGAAAAGTGCATATTTATTGGGTATAAGGATGGTTTAAAGGGTTATAAGCTTTGGAATGCAGTAACAAGGAAGGTTGTGTACAGTCAAGATGTGGTGTTCAGAGAGGTGAAAGATGTTATTAAACATGAAGTCCAACCAAAAGAACTTGAGAAGATAGAGTTTGAGCTAAAGGAGGAAGAATCAAACTCTCCAGTAGAGGAGGAATCAGAAGATGAAGAGCGATAAACTCTAGGTGTTAGAAGATCAATTCGAGAAAGAAGGCAGCCAGAAAGGTATAGTCCATCTGCTTTCTGTTCAAATTTTTCTTTATCTATTACTGATGATGATCCCAGAACTGTGAAGGAAGAAGTAGATTCAGAGGATGGAAAACTCTGGAAAGAGGCTATGGTTGATGAAATGGCATCTTTGCACAAAAATGAGGCTTGGGATCTTGTGGAGTTTCTAGTTGGAAGGAAGCCCATTGAAAGCAAATGGGTGTTCAAGAAGAAGACAAATGCAGAGGGAAAGGTGGAGAAATACAAAGCTCGGTTGGTAGCAAAAGGTTATTCCCAGGTGCCGGGAATTGATTTTGGTGATATTTTTTCTCGTGTTGCCAAGGTAACTTCTATTAGATTATTGTTATCTGGTGCTACTGCTTTTGATTTTGAGGTAGAACAGATGGATGTGAAGATAACATTTCTTCACGGGGATCTGGAAGAGGAGATCTACATGAAGCAACCTGAAGGTTTTGCAGTGAAGGGTAAGAAATAACTGATATGAAAATTAAAGAAGTCTTTGTATGGGTTAGAACAGTCACCAAGGATGTGGTATCAGAAATTTGATACATTTATATGGGGACTTGGCTTCACTAGAAGTAAAGCAAATCACTGTGTGTATTTTAAATTAATTGGTGACCATGTTATTTATCCGGTCTTGTATGTGGATGATATGTTGCTAGTTGGAAATGAAAGATCTTGGTGCTGAAAACTATATTATGGGCATGGAAATTAAAAGAGATCGAGAAAAGAGGAATCTCTGGTTAAACCAGAGGAAGTATGTTGAGACAATATTGTAGAGATTTAATATGCAGGATAGTAAACCGGTGAAGGTTACTATTCATGTAGGTGTAAAGTTATCTGCTGAACAGTGTCCCAAGACACAAGAAGAAGAAGACGACATGTCCCATTTTCCATATGCAAGTGCAGTCGATAGCCTGATGTATGAAATGGTCTGTACTAGACCAGATATTGCACATGCAGTGAGAGTATTGAGCAGGTATATGTCAAAACCAAGAAAGGAGATTTGGACAACAGTGAAGCGAGTTTTCAGGTATTTGCGTGGCACTAGTGATTATGGTTTGTGCTACCAAGGAAGACTAGGATTGGACAGAGTGTTGGATATTCATGGCTTTGTTGATGTAGACTGGGCTGAGATCTGGATCAGAGAACGATCTACAAGTGGGTATGTGTTTAACCTATTTTTGGAGGTGCAGTCAGTTGGATGAGTAAGAAACAATTATAGTGGCACTATCACTATAGAGGCAGAATACATTGGAAGCCACTTCATGCAAGGAAGGAACAGTTTTGGTTGCAGAGATTGTTGTTCAAGTATGGGGTTTAGTACAGGAGCTATAAGGATAGAGTGTGATAGCCAAGTGCAATTTTTCTTGGCAAAGAACCCTGCATATCATTCAAAGACAAAGCACAATGATGTTCAGTATCACTTTGTGAGGGATATGATAGAAGACAAAAAGGTGTTGCTATTAAAGGTGGACACTTTGAAGAATACTGCAGATGCATTGACAAAATTTGTGAGCTTTGATAAGTTCTCTTGGTGTAGAGAAACAATGGGCATTGCAGAGCAGCATAAATGAATAAGCTCTCTTGTGGCCCCCTGTGGAAAGCAAACAACAAGTGGGAGAATGTTGGATCGTGTTATATTCTTTCCATGACTAGCCCATGTAGTTAATTGGGGGGTTAGAGGGGGGGAGGAGTGATGAGCCCCAAAAATGGATAATTATATGGGCTCATTCAGCCTCCTAATTCGACTTAATCCACCATTATCATTATTTTATTGCATGTTTTTTATTATATTTATGCTAATAGAGTGAATTGGGTTAGTCATTATGCCAACAAGTCTAATGTGTGATTTATGCAGTCTTTTTGGTCAATTTGGAGACAAAATCAAAGGTTTTAATAAGCACTTGGAAGCCAAATTCGTGGAAAGGATTTGTAGGAAGGTGTCCCCTTCATTTATGGGCCCTTACCTCAAATTCTTCACCATCAGCTCGAAGTTCAAGGGCCACTAAATCAATTATCACAAGGGCAGCCGAGCAAGGGCTAGTAAAGTTACTGTTAACTACAAGTTTTGGCAGCCGAGTCCATAAAGTTTAGGAGGAATGTTGGGGTCCTCAATTTGTATAAATAAGAAATCTTGGGGCCTCATTTCAATTAGTCATTTTGTAAGCAGAAGTTAGCTAGTTTGTAGTTCGGTTTTTAGTCATTTTTTAGGCAGTAGTTTAGGTCTGCATTTCAGCACATTTTCAAGTTTTTCTTGTGGACAGTTTTTGGAATGTAACTATTCTTTTGATCAATAAAGATGAATCTAGCCTTGCACCAGCTCTAATATCTTTTGGGAGGCTGTAGCTCTTGGGGTTGGGCCCATCTCAAGTGCCCAGTACCTCTTTTGTTTACCTTTATGTGTTTTTGCTGCATTCTTAGAATAAAATCTGCTATTTAGATTTAAATCTTATTTTGTTATTTAGGTTGCTTTTGATGATTAAAAATGCTTTTCATGTTTAGATTGATTTGATAGGTTAATAACAGAGAAGATCTTCAGAAAAAGGCTACCAAGCACCTCGGATCTCACCTCTCCCTTAGTGGGATCATGAGTTGGGAACTAGGTGACCTTGCTACCAGATAAAACACTATCTTTGCTTCACCATGCAATTATTAGTTTTAGTTTCTCATTTGCCAAAGTTGATATCAGTTGTGGTTGCATGTTTAGGTTCATGTTTGCTTAGTTGCACAGTTAACTCACATGATCTCATTGCAAATAGACTTCTGTTCGTTATTCTTTGCTGTTATCTAGGTCAGATTAGGTCAAAGTAATTAGTTCCATGATTTTCGAAGTCTTCATTTATCTAATTCGAAAAATAAATTGCAGAGAACCTGTAGCAATCCTTCATCTGCCCGTACTCCATAACTCCTGCCTGCTCCATCCTCCAACCCAGATTATGCCTCACGTTTTCCACATTTGCTCACTTTGCCCTAATTCCCATATTTTTGTGCAACATTTCTCTACCTCTCCTTGAACAAATCTAACCATCCTCGCCACTCCTCAGCTCCATTCTCCAAGTCCTGGACCTCCTCACACCCTTATCTCACCTCCATACCCACTCCTTCATCTTTCTTCCTCCATCCATCCTCCAAAATCCTATTTTTGAACATCCTGTAGAAAATTACAGACATCCTGTAGAAATTCCAGAACATCCTATAAAACCCCTGCAGACTTCCTGTAGAAGCTCACGAAAGCGGTTTCTTGATAGCCAAACTTTGTGAAACTCTATGGAAGGGTGTTAGGGACCCCTTAGGCCCTCTCTGAACCTTCGCGACCTCTTCCAAGAATTGTCTCTCATCGATCCACCTCTGCACAGTAAAAAAACAGTGAAAACACATACATGATAATTATGACATCTTATTCAAAAATACAAAAAGATGTTTTCTTCATATAGAGATAACTTAGACACATGCATTTTACCTTCCTAGAAGTCAATGGAATCTCTTTCAGTAGCTTTCATCCTCTTTTTCGCATCAGTAGAGCTAGCTGGTAAAATTAGGGTTTGCGAGGGTTTGCATTTCCTTTCAGCTTTTCAATTTCTTTCTGCAAGTAGATTAGCTTTCTTTGAGTTAGCTTTCATCCGTCAGTTAAAAAGCTTCTTCTTAGAGCTCATAGAAGTTGGCTTAAGCCCCTAGTGGACTTGTGCCAGCTGAGCAAGTGACAACTACGGTAAGAGCTAGTACTTGTGCATACAGCACCGTCGCTTCCAAGTTTGTTACGAACTATCGGGTTGATAAAATTAAAGAAGGGAGTCCCAGGAGTTGCAACATTATTGCTGCAATACTGGGGCCCATGACTCTTTTTGGCGCTGTTGCCGTGGAAGCATTAGAGTATTTTTTATTGCTTCTTTTCTTCTATTTTCTACTACAACCTTCTGCTAAGTAGTTTATTTCATTTCCATTCTGCAATTTCATTTCCGCAAAAGTAGATTAGACATTTCCTGCTTTCATAGATTAGCATTTCAATTCTGCAATTTCATTTCTACAAGCATAGATTATCATTTCAATTCCATAATTTCATTTCTGCAAGCGTAGATTAGCATTTCAATTTCGCAACTTCAATTCTGCAAGCGTAGATTAGAATTTCAATTCCGCAAGCGTAGCCTAGCATTTCATTCTTGTAATTTCATTTCAACAAAATAGATTAGTCCTTTCATGCTTTCATTTCAATTCCGTATTTTCATTTCAGAAAGATAGATTTTAGTTAGTTTCAGTTCAATTTATTTTAGTTTTGTAGGTACAAGCAGAAAGAAAAGCAAAAATCAACCAAAAACATTTCCTTTCATGCCTTGTAGGAGTAGAGATAATTCAGAAAAATGATTGCACAACACTCCCACTGCTTCACACAGCCAACCTTCTCTCTTCTTTAATGGTTGTGATTAAAGAACCCTTAGGTGGACAACAAGACATATTTGAAGAACCTCAAGGGAAGAAGAAGAAGAAAACATTCCTCTGGAGAAATGGCTACAAACATAAATGTTGGGAGCAGTACCTTATCCAAAAACGAACTTGCAAATCAGATGGAATATTTCAAGAGCGAGGTGAGGCAGTTTCTTGCCATGCAACTGGATACCTTACAGATCCAAAGGAAGCAAGAGGAAGCCAAGAGGGCTTTGGCCATATTTTGTCCTAGGTGCACTAGAAAGCATCCTAGGAATGAATGTCCATTGTACTCCATAGAAGTGTGTTTTGTTTGTGAAGAATACCATCCTACGAATCAGTGCCCTTCCTTGCCTGGAATCAAAGTTGCATATCAGAGGGCCAAAGGAACCACTAAACCACTCTATTATATGAACCAAAGGAGGCCACATGGACCCAAACTTTACCAACAGGAACTGCAAGGGACATCTGAGACCTATTATGACCCCTATCAAGCCACTTCCATGCCTTCTTGGGGTCCCCCTGCTTGTCCTTCTTGGTCCACTCCTCCTCCTTGGTCCTTCACATCTCCATATTATGCTCAACCAACTGCTCATCCATTTCATCCCTACGCTTAGCCACAACCTCAATGGAATGCACCTCATCAAGGGTGGTGGCCTCAGTACAACACTCCTCCCACTCCTTCTCCTCCACCACCTACTCAACTGCAACCATCGCCTCCTGCTCCACCAAGGAAACCTCAAATGCCTGCCCAACCACAACCCCATCTGCATCTATCTCAAATATACACCCCCACTCAGCTACCCATACCACCATTTCGAAACCCGCACATTAGAGTGGCTCAACCTGATTACAATGCTGAGGCACAACATGTCTAAATGAATCCTCTTGAGCTCAATGATCTTCACCATAGCTCAGGAGGACTATTGCTAGAAAGAGATTATATTGACAACATTGAAGGACCACATCCAACAAAAGAAGATTAAAATGAGGAGATCAAAGAACCATGGGCTGCACTTGATGAAGAGAAGACATCAGAATCAGAGATCGAGAGAGCTCCCTCATGGTTACCATCAAATCCTCCATGTACTCAAGAGAAAACTTAGCAAAAAGAGGAAGATGTGAAGGTCATGATAGAAGAAGATATGGAGAATGATCCAGATCAGCAAAAGGACCAAGGATATCAGAGCTATATTGAGATATGGTTTCAGACGATCACTACGTTGCAGCAATACTCTCTTCTTCAGCTATGCCTAATCCCTTCAAAGTCAAATGATTTGGTCTCCGAAATCTGGATAGCTGTCAAAGCATGCATTTCAAGCCTCCACATCATTCTTTCTCTAATCTCGATGTGCACATGGCTCCATTGGAAGTATTATTATACTTGAGAACGATTTTGTTTTTCAAGTAGGGTAGGGTAGAAGAAAAAAAATGAAAAAAAATGAAAAAAGAAAAAAGAAAAAAAATGAAAAAAAGGAAATAAGAGGAAAAATCTAAGGTGAAAACCTCTTCGGAGGTGCCTTAGATTGGCTCATTGATTGAAAACCTCCATGAGGCGTCAATGGTGGAAAAACGAAGAAAAGAAAGAAAAAAGAGAAAAAGAAAAAGAGAATAAGATCCCTGGGGGAAAACCTCCCTTGGAGGCGCCCAGGGCAGGCAATTAGGGTGAAAACCTCCATGAGGCGCCCTAGTTGTTTTAAAAAAAAAAAAGGAAAAAAAAAAAGAAAAAAGAGAAAAAAGAAATCAGGCCTAATCTTTGTAAAATAATTGTAGGTTGCAGGGAATACATTGCAGGCAAGGAGGGTCGCGCAAAACGAGGATAGGAGTCCATACCAGGCTCTAAGACATCCCTTCAGACACTCCCCCCATGGCCACTCACCTCTCCTAGGATTTGGTCATATTCAGGTCAAGATTGGGCTTTCTACAGGAAGTTTTGGGCTTTCTACAGGAAGTTACAGGCTTTTCTACAAGAAGTTCCAGACGTTTCTACAGGGAGTTCTGAATTTCTACAAGAAACATCCTGTAGAACCTTCAAACGAGTCAAATTCGATTTTGGAGGGGCATATGAAGGTTGGAATCTTTTGTTAGGCCTGCAAACACCCCTGTTTCCATCCCTCACCTTTCTCCATCATTTTTTCCACCTCATTGTGCTTCTACAAGAAGTTCCTGTAGAAATTAAAGGAAGCTAGAAATGGATTTCAAAAAGGTGGTTTGGCAAACACGATAGCTTCCTAAAAGGTTCATAAGTCCTCCTACCTTCTTCAAACTCCTCCTCCATCATTTCCATGCCTGAATCATAGCCCAAGCTCATTTTTCTTACCATGCAAAAAACTGCAGAATGCTTGGAAACAAAAATACATAGTGCTGAAATTTGTTTTGCCCCTAACTTGAAAACCGTGCATCCGTTTGCAAAACTGTTATATGGGGAGCTATATAGGGGTGATGGCAACATGCCCGAGCAGTTTTAGCCAATTCAAGTGCATGATTTCTAAGAAATTGGCCCGCATCACCTTCAACCATTTTTGCATTTTCTCCATATATGTGCATCCATTTCAAAACTTGTTTCATTGGGAGATGCATATGGGTGATAGTAACCTACCCAAGCAATTTCAGCCAATTCTGAGGCACAGTTTTCGAGAAATTGACCTTTCTAATCTTCAGCTATTTTCCATTTTTCTCAAAATCCGTGCATCCATTGACCACCATTTCGCTTTGGGAGGTGCAAAATGATGATAGGCACATGCTCAAAAAGTTTCAGATCGATCCGATCTATCGTTCGGGAGAAATGGAGAAAACAAGTTGTTGTCTTGGAAAAATTCAACATCAGCAGCTTGAGGGGGCAGATCTGAACATGGAAACAAATTCCTGCAACATAGATCTAGCCAGAGGGTACCTGCACAAGAAAAACGGCCATGAATCAGCAACCAAGCCATCATGCAACCACAGAAACACATGCAGCAGCGAAAAGCACCTCATAGCAGCCACATTCGACTTCGAGGTACGTGACTAAACCTCGTTCCTCTGATTACAAGAATGTAATTTAGAAACTACATGAGAAATGAGATGGTTGTGATTAAAAAAATCGGTGGCCAGCTAATTGGCCACCCTCATCCAGTTCAAACAGTGCTCGGTGGGTGAATACGACACGTGCGCTCGACCATCTTAGGAGGAAATCGGGAAATAGGTAGTGGTGGCTCTGTAACCTTCAATGTAATTGATGGGAGTGATCACAGGTAGGAAACACAATGTTTCGGGATAGCACTGCAGTCTGCATGTGGCCACGTACACCTGGCCACTTCACTCCCTCACCACGAATCATGCCGCAATTAAAAAATGCTCGGCTGAAACTGTTGGAAATAATACTGAGGGGGGGGGGTGAATCAGTATTATCAGATCAGATAAAACTTTTCAATTTCATACTCAGATTCATATACGCTACTTCAATTAAGTGAACCAGCGTATACACGCGACTTTGTCTAAAGAAACTAGCGTATACCCAAAGATCTTATAATCCAGTTAGCTTAATCTTCAGTAAATGCATCAGAACATTATTAAGCATATTAACAGTAAACAGGTGCAGTATAACAGAACAGGACATCACACAAGAGCCACACACATGAACACCATGATATAAGGTGGAAACCCAATGTGGGTGAAAACCACCTGCTGCAATTCGTTTCTTTCTTCTTTAATGAGAAACTTCTTTTACAATATACTGGTGCAGTCCTTTACCAGTATGCAGGCTACAACCTGCAGAGGGCTACAACCCTCTCTCGTTTTCCAACTACTTCTGGAAGGGAGCTACAACCCCCTCGGCTCTTGTACTAGCTGATCCATTTACTAGTACGTAGGTG